>RJWH01003970.1:0-126563 GCA_004363575.1 Solenodon paradoxus
TGTGAAGTCAGGGGAGGTGACATTGAAATAAAGATTGTAGGTATTTCAACACCTTGACAAGAGGAGATATTCACAAGTAGCAGAGAAGTAAAATGGGATTCAATGTGTCTGCTGGTGTTATCTATAATTAGTGTTGAGTGTATTCCTAGATGGAGAGAAAGGAGCCAAAAAAAGAGAAAAAGTACATGTGTGTGTGTGTGTGTGTGTGTGTGTGTGTGTGAGAGAGAGAGAGAGAGAGAGAGAGAGAGAGAGAGAGAGAGAGAGAGAGAGAGAGAGAGAGAGAGAAACAGAGACAGAGAACAACAAAGAGATACAAGGTGGCCCCCAAAGAGAAAAGATGTGTCAAGGTCAATAACAAAAGAGTCTGCCTTGAACAATAGAAATGCTCATTTTCGAGAGTGAAGAGGTGAAGCCACTTGTAAATTGGGATCAGTATGTAAATGCTGATGACACAAGGGGGTCATCCTTTGAGAGAACTTGAATACAGCAATGCTGACTTAGGATGATAATCAGTTACAGTGAGAGGATGATGGTTTTTTTTTTTATTTAATCAGGTGTGGGTAAAGACTTACAAGTCTTACCTGACCTTTTGCTGGTTCCCAAAATGTCCTTGCAAGTGTAGCCTATGCCTGGAAGTTGAAAGTTTAAGGAGGCAGATCTCCTTCAAGTAAAAAGGAAGACAGAGAAGACTCCTTCCAGTGTGGTGACTCCAGAGGTGAGAATGAAGTCTCAGTGACGGTCTCACTGAGCAGCAGCAGCCTTGACTTTGTAAGGCTGAGGGCCATGCTCATCCTTCAGTCTCTAACTATAAATGAGGCAATGATACAAGTCCTTTTCTTTCTTGCAAGAAGCTACAGATGACATCCAAAGCATCCAGGGATCCCTGGTTAGGGCTGGGTGTGTGGGTAGAAGGAAAGTAAAGAGCTGGCATCAGACAGAGATTGGACAGGCCGATGGCTGTGACAAGCTGCTGTGTATCGCAGGATCTCTACATCACTCATCCTTCACTGCAGGGCAAGCCACTGTCCCCAAAAGAAAGGACACACTAGTCCCAAACCAAACGGAACATTAAATCAGAGACTAAGCGGTGAGACCTAAGTCACAGCTCCACTATTTCTGAAATTAGGAAAACCCACACGTGCTCTCAGTAGTGAAATATGGACAAGGCAGCACTCAGGGAACAGCACGGGTTTACTCTTCCCCCATCTCATTTCCCACACGCTCCACTTGTGTTCAGAAGCTTAGCCGAGGTAGCCTCTCAAACTTCAAAGCAGATGGGTGACATTTTCTTCTTTGTCTGTAAATTAGCTCTTTACTCCATTGATTGTTAATCCAATATACCATCATCGGTTTTGGGGTTATTTTTTGAGGAATAATAGCTACTATTTATCGATCACATGCACTGTTGCTAACAAAATATATATATTATCATCAGTCTTAAAATGGTATCATCATCAACATTTTACAGGAAGGCTCAGAGAGATTAAATGGGTTGCCCAAGGTTACAGAGATGCTAAATAATGAAGCTGGGTTTAAACCACATCTGCTGCTCTCCAAAGTGATTGTTTTCCCACAAAACACAGGCAAATACAGATCAACTGATATAGAAAGTGATGTAACTGAGACTGCAGTTCTTGCCAATAATTAAGGGCCACATAGATCAAGGATGGTCTCTTTTGTGAATGTTGCATTTCCTGTGCAATTAGAATTTTCCAATGATGTTACCTAAATTTACAGCACACCTGTGCTCATGACACAAGTGAAAATACATCAAAATGAGTGGGCTGTTGACAAAAAACACTTGACATTATATATATGCACTAATTATTAAAAATAAATTATCACAAATGCTGGCCTTAGGGTACACAGACAAAATGTCACTATCACATGATCAATCTCTCGAATTTTCAAATAAATTGGATTACATTAGTGTTATCTAGATATTTAAGATCAATAAGATGGATTTCACATTGTGTTCGGTCATTCATACACCCTGGTTTGTCCTTTTAGTGCGACACTGCTTTGAATTGAGATTCCGCAAGGTAAAGAATAAAAAGTCAAGAATTCTCATGATAATGATATTCTTGCATTATCTCAAACTCTGCCTATTCTGGACAGTCTAGTGATGACTTCCCCAAATTCATGATAAGAAAGTTTCTAAATAAAAATTCTAAAACCCAAAATTTGGTCATTAGAGGTTGTCCAGCTTTTAAAAAGCAGTTGTTAGTTGTATAAAAGTGATATGCATTTGTTATTAAAAATCTAAATAATCTTAAAAAGTACCACAAAGAAAGAAATCATTAGAACTCTGACCCCTATATCCTCCACCAAATGTAATGATGATGATGATTATAGTGGCTGGACATCTTTCCAAGTAAGTCTTTGGACACGCATCTTGGTTTGAGGTGCACAGGTGATGCGTACATGGTGCAATCTCTATTTCATATACAAGTGCCACAGGCTCTTCTAGCGGGAGAGGGGGAATCTGCCTCTGGTTCCCGGAGCTCACTCAGCACCAAGGTCCCATCGCCATCTAGTCTTCTCTCCTCACATGAGGCTTGTCTCCTTTCCTACTCCTGGTCAAGAAGAAGGCAGCGGCTCTGAATGGGTCAGCAGCCTGCGCCCTTCATCCTGCTTTGGGGTCACACTCTCCGCCAGGGTCCAAGTGACTGCACCAGTTCCAGATTTCACATCCAAAACACAAAATCTAGGGTCATCAGCTCTGTCTCTTCCAGGATTTCTATGTGGGGCCAACAAAAGTTTTCCCAGAAACCCAAAGCAGGCCTTCACCTCAAATCTCTGGTCTCCTTGTCCCTGACTCTAAGGACCAGTGTCACCATCCTGGGCAAAGCTGGCCCTCCCTGCATCATAGAGACACCTGCTCCACAGGATTACAGACAAGGAGGACAAGCATGGGTTCTTGTCCCAGCCCTATGCTGGGCGTGACCTGCCTGCCTGCCTTCCCTGAGCCCTCTCCTGACATCCACATCTCCACTGATCATCTTGGGTTACTCATTTCTTTGGGCATCTGGGGACCCTCCTGGGTCACTAGAAGAGTTACTCAAGCACACCTGTGTGCATGAGAGCATGCACAGACACATTTGGGCACTCAGTTATGTGACAGCTTCACATGCACACTTTTGTTTGCTTTACATGGAGACCCCAGGAGGAAATGGGGATGTGCATACTTTGTAAAGTCAGGCAATCCCAGTCACTTTAAGAGGGAGTAAGTAATGCAGCAAGTCTGCCAGCTGTAGGCTGTCACCTTGAATTTGAGTAAAGTCTCCACTGTGGTTCCAGTTGTTTTCTCCACCCTTTGTTGCACCTATGAATCACGTCAGCCAAAAACCCTTTCCTACAGGGAGGACAGATTTTAACATGCAACTCACATGCACCTGGCAGGAACCTAAACGTCAGGACACAAACTATTTAAACACTGAAACATGAATCAAATATCTGGCTTTGCATCTTGGGCAAGATTACTACCCAGATGGAGAGGCATGAAAGTCACCAATTATTTTTTAAATCAAATGTTTTCATATATATTTTGTTATACACTGAATGTATTTCCCCCAAAATTCATACAGTGAAGCTCTAAATCTAATGTGATGATGTAGGAAGTGAGCTTTTGAGAGGGTCATTAGGTCATGAGGGTGAAGCCCCATGAATGGATTAGTTCCTTATAAAAAGACCCCAGAGGGTTCAGCTCTCTCTGCCCCTCCCTCCACCCCTCTCTCTCTCCAGCACCCTGTGAGGCTGTAACAAGCCATCCACAAACCAGGAGCAGAGCTCCGACTGGAGCTGACGAACAGCTGAGCTCAGACTCCCACCTCTAGAATCAGGACAATAAAGTTCTAATGTTTACATAACACCCAGTCTGGTTCCTTGCTATGGCTGCCCAAGCTGATCAAGGCATCCTTCCACCTGAGTGCACAGGTGTTGAGATTACAATGACAAGAAAAGTTACAGACAGCAGCGGGAATGGGGTGAGGAGCCATTCTGCCTCAGAGTCCCTTCCACCCATCCCTTACCCAACTGGAGAACTGACAACAACCAGTCCTCAACCAAGAAACGTAAATGAGTGCACCTCTACTCACACATTTCCTGACTTCTGCAGTTAAGGTAATTATTTTTAAATTCTATTCATACTTACTCAGTGTATCTGTGATATCTGAGCTAAGTTCCTCACAAACCATGGAGGAATTATAACTTTGGGGTAGCTATCACTGCAGTTGAATCTCTTATCAGTAAAAAGGAAATGATATGTGCCACACTTCAATATATTTTCCTATTGATTCCATCACAAAGGAAGAGAAAAGATTGCACTTTAAAAAAAGAAAGAAAGAACCTGAGTATAGATGAAGTCTGCCAAATTCTGAAACCCGGTCTGCTCATGCTTTTCTACTTCTGCCTGGAATATTAGTTATGACTTTCCTCGATCCTGGAGACAGCGCTGATGAAATGGCATTAATGCAATCAACATAATGTCATCAGTTTCATTTTTCTTACTTTCAGTCCCTGCTGAAAGCATTTTGAAAGATTGAGAACTTCTTTGAAAACCTTTCCCAGTTACAAATCAAAAAAAAATAAGTTTTTCATTCGTAAATCCTCTCCTTATAAATACAGTCAGTCAATGGTACTATTTCCTCCCGTGGCCCCGGTTTTGATTTTTTTTTTTTTTGTAGAAGGAAGGGATATGGGTTCAGCAGCTGTGAAGTGACTCAATTCTGATGTTCACTTTCCATATTAGGGATGACAAGGCAGGGAACCCAGAACAGCTCTTAGACTCACAGATTCTGGAGATCTGCTGGCTCCATCCTTCCCCACACTATTCCTGTGTGATCTGGGGCAGCCACCATGCAGCCCGTGCCCTGTTCATCACACTTTCCCCATATGATCTTAAAATAGCCAAAATCTTACAATGTGAAGATGAATACATTGATGTGATAAAGAGCTGAATCCGGTGCCCGCTATGTAATGCTACCAGTGTTGGTTAATAAAATATTCCCGAGAACCCTCTGGTTAGGACATAATCCCTTCCTTGGACTTTGAGAAGATCACTATCTGGGAGTCTTTGCATCACACCCGCTTTAGGAGAGCCAATCTCCAGCCAGGTGCAGCTCGGTCTTAACTCTGATGATATCAGTTCAACAGGGTCAGGAAATGCACAGCCTGCACTATGTTACTGCACATGGAGAAAAGCATCCATTAAGACACACCTCCCCCTCCCCCCCCAAAATGCACAGGGCAGTGATTATCAGAAGGGTAAAGGGAGGAAAATAAGGAGGGAAAGAGGTGGAGTTTATATAAAAGGCACTGAACTCTGGTGGTGGATGTGGTGCGAAACAGTGAGAAAGAATTTCAGTGTCTTAAAATGTATATAGCAATGCAAACAAAAGAAAAAATAAAGTTAGTAATTAAAGAAAAAGAATTTTGAATCTGCACAGTATGGCTGATTAGGTTTTTAGGAAATCTAATCCTGAAATAAATTCTAACTGTCCTCTACTCCATTCCTCTGGTTCTTGTAGTTGGTAAAAGAAAACAGTAAAAAGAGAAGAGATCATTTTACTCCTTGTGAAAAGACTGGCATTGCAAAAGAGAAAGTTTAAAAAAAAAATTTCAGGAAGAAAGAATGTAACTTTTGCTTAATTTGATAATGTTCTTGAATAACATGTATCACTTCCTGTTCTTTAAGCAGAAGTATTTTAGGGAGAGGATTTAGGCTTAAGAAAAATGTAAAGTCACTCACAAGCAACAGTTTCTTATGGGCGATGAAAAGTAATGTTCAATTAACAACCCTGAAACAACAAGGATGCTCAATAAAATATACTTGATTAATACTGAGGACATTTTAAGAAGTCTAATTCTGAGTTCAATGGGCTATTGATAAGATGTGATAGAGTATCTTTTCCTACAATTCTACATAAACCTGTAAAGAAGGAAAAACCTTATATTTTTTAAGATTCCTCAAAGATGCCATGATAACCAGGGCTTCTTCTAGCATGTGAGTGCTTGCTGTTTAAAAGCATCAAAAGCAAACAGCCATGAATACATAGGCATGTGGTTGTTGTGTTGGCAGAAGAAAACATAAATATCTGCTAAAAGTAAAAGACTAATAACTCAGGAAGTCTTGAGCCAACAGCTCAGAAAAGATTTACAAACCTCCTCAGAATTATGAGATCTTTTATTACTTGCCATAGTTTGTAATTAATATGCATAGATAATCAATATGTGCTAACTAAGGATTTATGCTGAGGAATGCAAACTATAAAAAAATGAATGGAATTGCACACTACAAATGACCTCATTATTCACATTTTTGAAATACCTTCAAGGTTTTCTCAAACATTTTGGACAAATCTAAAACTTATTTCTCTCTCTTAGATTGATGGGTCATAACAGATATTCCTGCACCAAGATAAATCTTTCAAGGTTAAAAGGGATGGCATTAAGTCATGCCCAGTTGACTGACAAATTCAGGTAAGGTCTCAAATACGATCACACTAAAAAGAGAAAACAGAACACTGAGTTGGAAAACATCTGGAAAACCCAGTGTCAAATCTGTGTACCTCTAGGCACAAATGATCAGCACTGGTATTTAGAGAAACATGATTTTATCTTAAATGCAGCCATTTCCACACAAGGAGATTAAGTACTGGAATATTCTTGCTTGTGGACTTGAAAACCTAATAGAAGAGATAAATAATTAGCAAAAGGTGAAAGTTGATATTTGGGTGTTTAAAAAAATTGGTACATTACATTTAGTTATGAACAAACTCAGCAAAGAGGAAGTTCTGAAAATAAAGAGAAAATTGAGAATACAAAAATAATTTTCTGTAAGCACTAATAGGGGAATAAATTGTATAAGACCATACTAAACTATGGGAGATTGTAAGAGTGAGATTTACAATATAAGAAGGAATCTATTCCTTACCTCCCTACAGGGGAGAGCGCATCAGGCTAGAATCTACTACATTGAGTGGAAAGGACCTGGCTGAGACCCCCTGGCCATCATTCTGAGAGTGGAAGGGGTTCCTGAGGAGCAAGGCCTCGTAACTCTATGGGTCAGAGAAGAGGGGTGGTAGGCCTTGGCTTGTTTTCTTATCATCACAGCATGTTACACACAGAGCTATATATACGCAAGCATTTCCTGATTATTTTGGAGGCCATATCTTTTTAATAAATGTATCTCACTGGCTACATCCATAAACTTCAGAAAACTGGTGGTGCCAATTTTGTGGTTGTGTTTATAGAGATATCTCAGCAAGAACAGTGCAGAAGTCAGGGTAGAATCTGCCCAAAGGGTGGGGTTAGAAGAAGACAGAGGCCTGGGTCACTGAGGTCAGAAAGACTTAAGTTTTTAAGTGAACATGGTTTCACAATGAATTTACTTGTGAGAATTTAATTAGTGTCTACCCATGATAGTGGGTTTTATGTGAGGGTGTGAGTTATATTGTAGTTTTCTTAAATTTACCTAAATATATTAAAATATATTTTAGCATCAACTGTTTATGAGCTGATATGGCTAGTATGTAATAAGTTGAAATTTAAAGATCAGGAGAAAGTGCTGTTACTTAACCACATTTTACCTTGAGTCTATGCTACCTTGACCTGAGAGCTTGACCTTTATGGGGTCTCAGAGGATACTGAGGGGCCACTATGGGCCATTCCTGTGTCTGCTTGTTTAATAGCTCTTAGGCAATCAGCTGCACCACTGAATAAATGTCAACAGCATGTCCGACCTCACGGATACCCCCAAAAAAACCTCTCATAGACCCTAAAGCTATCTGAAGTCTCATCAACTTTATAATTTTTGAAAATGTGTATTATATAATATACTTATTTGATTTTAACCTTTTTTGTTTTTTAAAGGAAAGGTGCATACAGGAATAGAAGAAAGCACAGGTGAGCAGGCAGGAAGAGAAAGAAGGAAGAAGCATTTTTTTAAGTGTTCATCTCTGCTGTTCCACACTCCTCCTAGTTTGGGAGATGAACCTGAGTCCTTGGGATGTATATGGACTATGCCCAGTGAACTAAACAGCTAAGCCATCTGTGAGTACCTTAATTATTTTTTTAAGATTCTCAAATCTGACTCACCCTGGTGGTTCAGGTGCTAAGCCTGCAACTGGTGTGTGGACACTGCAAGACTCAAGGACTATGGTTTGCAACCCAGGGCTGGGGGAATCACTAAAATAAACAAATCAGTGAAGTGCTCTCTCTTCTCCTAAAAAAGATTCTTAAATCTTCTGGGAAAATGAACACACACACACACACACACCCCAACAAAATCTCCTCCGTTTATGAAAATGCAAGCATTTTTCATCCATACACGAGGCCTGGATAATAGTGACCACACTTATGGAGATCCAGGGCAGGGGTGCGAAAGGTAGGGGAAAGAAGGTGACTTGCCATACACTCCCACACCACAGTGGCCTGACCTTTTCTGCTGGATCAACCAGTGGAGATGGCAAGAGAAAGAGGGAAAGGAGACCAGGGTGCTGGAGCCAAAGGCATGCGGGAGGACCCCTCCCCACAGCAGCAGTCCTGCATCCCCTCCATCAGAAGACTGCAGAAATGGGGGATCTTCAATTGGTGGGTCAAAACACTAGTGACAAGAGACAAATCTATTAGACAAATGCCCAATAACCTCAATAAAAGTCTAGCCATGCCCAGTTCAAGGATTCTGTCTTCTGTTTTAGGGCCCTCTACCTGTAACACCATGCTTGTGTGTACACACACACATGCCCCTCTCTGCATCTCTGTGCAGGACGAATAAGGAGGCCCTGACCTCCTGAACAGGCAATGGAGTTGTAAAGGGAAGCACCAAAGGGCTGTCTGCCACAGTGCAGATGATCCACTTTGGATGCATTTACAACCGCAGACGTGGCAATGTCTGTTCATTAAACTTCTTGTGAAATTGCCAGAGAGCAATAATAATAATTATAAAGTCTCTCAAGCCTTGAAAATGATTATAATAGAGCTATCTAAACAAAATAAAGCTTTTCTATCCCATTGCAATATAATTTTTAAAACCCAATTTTATTGTATTCATAATCTCTAACTAATAGCAAAAGTTTACTAAGTACCCATTAACAGCACTCTGTGACTCAGTTTCCCAATATTTAAACTGGGTATAAAAATAGCAGCTTTATGTGATTGTCATACATGAGAAGAAGTGAGTTAATAAATGTTGCAAAGTTAAAGGAGGATTTGGCATGTCATGAGCCTTAGTGGCTGTCAGCTATCTCTTCCCTCATTAGATTGTAATTTCCTGAGTTATTAGTCTTTTACTTTTAGCAGATATTTATATTTTCTTCTGCCAACACAACCACATGCCTATGTATTCATGGCTGTTTGCTTTTGATGCTTTTAAACAGCAAGCACTCACATGCTAGAAGAAGCTCTGGTTATCATGGCATCTTTGAGGAATCTTAAAAAATATAAGTTTTTTCCTTCTTTACAGGTTTATGTAGAATTGTAGGAAAAGATACTCTATCACATCTTATCAATAGCCCATTGAACTCAGAATTAGACTTCTTAAAATGTCCTCAGTATTAATCAAGTATATTTTATTGAGCATCCTTGTTGTTTCAGGGTTGTTAATTGAACATTACTTTTCATCGCCCATAAGAAACTGTTGCTTGTGAGTGACTTTACATTTTTCTTAAGCCTAAATCCTCTCCCTAAAATACTTCTGCTTAAAGAACAGGAAGTGATACATGTTATTCAAGAACATTATCAAATTAAGCAAAAGTTACATTCTTTCTTCCTGAAATTTTTTTTTTAAACTTTCTCTTTTGCAATGCCAGCCTTTTCACAAGGAGTAAAATGATCTCTTCTCTTTTTACTGTTTTCTTTTACCAACTACAAGAACCAGAGGAATGGAGTAGAGGACAGTTAGAATTTATTTCAGGTATTTGTCTGTAAATTGCTTTTCTCTTACTTGTGAATTTTTCTATTTGCTAAATGATGGAACAAATGAGTGAGCAAATAATAAAAGAATAAATACAATACGCTGGATAAAGGGAAAAATTTTAATGGATAGACTAAGCTGTGTATCTCCATTTGATTTTTTTGACAGAGGTTATTTCTGTCTTGGAAGAATTAACCTGCAATTGTTCAAACATACTCATTACCTAGTGACCTAATCACCCTACCAGTTCATACATTTTAAAATACCACGTTTTCAACAAACTTTAAGTTAAGTCAGGTATTTAGTTAAAATATCTTCAAAAATGCTTCATTCAGAAAATAATTCCCTACCATTTGAAAAATGCTATTTGTAGCTGTGATTGTTTTTATTATAAGACTCTGAAGGGAGCTAAATGGGAGAAGCACCACCATTACTAACAAATAGCTGAGCATCTCTTTTAAAATTAATATATTCATTTTATTCACAGAGTGGTTCAATCAAAATCATGTGGGCCTTGGGAACATAGAAAAAGTCAGAAATATGCTGGGCTGTTTGAGTCCGATCCCCATGTTGTTCTTCAGTTCTGTGCTGGAGGAAAAAGTCTGTTCGTGAGTAAACCCACACATCCCCTAATGGTCCTTTAGTCTGAGGATGAAATATTAAATTTAATTGACCTGTTGAATAATAGCCATAAGGTCATAAAAGTTCAGTTTACCCATTGGAATTCTATGTTGGAATGATTAATTAAAAATGTATTGTTCAGTGCTACTATAGACCCTGGCCATTCTATAACTTTGAATTTATTCAACCAAAATACATAATGAAAGAGGAACCAAGCTAAATAGCTTGGTATTACTGAGCAACAATTAGTTGTTGCTGACCAAACACTGGATTCCTGGGTGGGTTCATTTCTAATGTGAAAAGAGTCATTGCTTCCTGGGCACCTACTGCATTTGTCATCTCTGAGATATATAGAGAAAGTCTTCTATAGCTGAATTTAAACTTGAAAAGATGAGTGAATAAAGATGTACTCTACAGACTCAACGGAATACTACAGCTATAAAAAATAAGATGAAATTGTGCCCTTGCAACAACAGATGGAACTGGAGGTGATTGTGTTAAGTGAAATAAGTCTGAGGAAAATGAAAAATACTGGGTGGTTTCATTCATATGTGAAATATAAGGAAACAAAGCAAATGAGCTAATAAAACACAGCAGAAATATATTAGACCATGAAATTAAAGCAGGAGTTATAGGGAGGGGGGTTGGGAAGTACAGGTAGAGGGAATCAATTTGGTGAGTCCAGATGGTTTTACTTAAGACTTTTATCAAACACTTAAATAAGAATTTATGCCAGTCTTACACAATCTTGTTCAGAAAATACAAAGGAAGAAACTCTTAACTTACTTTATAAGGCCAATATTACCCTGATACCAAATCAAGCAAAGTTTAAAAGAACAAAGCTACAGACCAGTGACTCTCATGAATGTAGACACAAAAATTCTCCCAAAAATTCTTAGCAAATCAAATACCCCAATGAACAAAAACAGTTGTACACCATGCTCAAGTAAGATGCATTCCAGGTATGCCAGGATCCTTCGCCATTAGAAATATAATAAACCATATCAATAGATTAGAAATTTAAGATCACATGATCATGTTAGTAGATGTACTAAACATATTTGACAAAATCTTACAGCCAGTTAAAATTCTCAGCTAGTTAAGAATAGAGGGAACGTCTATAAATGAATAAAAATCAACTAAAAATACCTACAAATAATGAAAGACAGTCTATGCATTCCTTATATTAGGAATGAGGCAAGTATGTCCACTTTCTCCATTGTTGGTGCAACACAGTAAAACAGAAAAATGCATGTGTATAGGAAAAGAAGAGAAAAAAAGTATTTTATGTGCAGATGATATGATTGAAGATGAAGGAATTGAGAAACATATGCACATGGACATACCAAACTCATTGGTATATCTTTTACAAGGTGTAAAACAGGAGAAAAAAACCAATAACAAATGAAGTAAATCATAAGGTAACTTTACATTCCTGGAGAAAAATAAATGAATAAGAATATCAGCTTAAGTGTCAACCTTTATATAGCAATTAATTCAAAGTGGGTCAATTCTTAAGTGCAAAGTTTAAAATTATTTTAAAACTTTTTGAGAAAAATTGGAGGAAAATCCTTGGGATTTAGGACTAGTCTGCACTTAGCTCAGGTTCTCTGATTAGTCTAGTTCTTAAACTTAACACCAAAAGTACGATTTACAAAAGGAAAAATAGATAATTAAATTTCAGAAAAATGAGAAGATTTTGCTCTGCAAGTCACCCTATGAAGAAGATGAAAAGACAAGCTACAAACTGAGAGAAAATATTTTCAAACCACACACTCACAAAGGCTACGTATCTAGAATGTATAAATCACGAAATTCAATAATAAGAAATAAACAATACAATTAGAAAGTTTGCAAAACTTCTAAGAGATTATTTACTAAGAGGAGACACAGAGGACAAATGGGTACAAGAAAAGGTGTTCAAGTTCATTAGACGTGAGGGAAATGCATACTAAACCACAGGAGATGTCAGTACATTATACACCCATCAGAATGGCATTAAAAAATAGTGACATCAGTGCACTCTGGTGATCTAGTGAATAAATTCACCACATCTGGTCAAGCTCAGTCTACACATCTCCCAGGAACCAGAGTTCATGACCCAGGGCCAGTAACGAAGATGAACAACTACATAAAATAAATAAAGTTCTTCCTCCTCTCTTCCTCCCTGCCTGCCTCTGCTCGCCTTTCTTTAAACAATAACAACAAAAAGAAAAAAATTAAACAATGACATTATCAATCAAGTGCTGGCAGAGGGAGTGGAGATGGATTACTGAAACAATGTGGTAAAATGGTATAACCACCACAGAAAACAATTAGCAGCTTCTCATACGACTATGCTTGTAAAGTAACATTTGATCCAGCAATTAAATTCTTGGGCATTGATCCCAGAAATATAAAACCATGTTCATGAAAAACCTATACAAAAATGTTTATATCAACTTTGCTCATAACAAGCAAAAATGGAAACAACCCAAATGTCTTTCATAAATGGATAAATGCTTAAGCCAGGCGCAGTGCCCTGACAACATGGAATGTTCTTCAGAAATAAAATGAGCTGTTGTTCCATGCAGCCACTTGAATAAGCCGCCAAAGGAATGTGCTGAATTTACAAAAGTCAAATTCGAAGGTTAAACACTGTCTGATTCCATTTATATTTAACACTCTCAACATGAAAAACAGTAGTTCTGCAGGGTTAAAGACAGGAGATGGAGCTGAGGGGACACATGGGAGTGTGGAAAACAGCAGCACGAGGAACACTGTGGTGATGAAACTATTGTATTCTGACTGTGGAGTTATAGGCTCAATCTACACTTGTGATAAAACCTCATGGAACCAAATACACACACACACACATACACACACACACACACACACACACACGAGTTCAGATAAAAATGTAAAAACTCTGCATCAACAGATTATCTTAGTGCCAGTCTACTGGCTGTGAGAGTCATATTATGGTTTGGTTCAGTGTTTTCACTGGAGCAATCTGTGTAAAGGGTATATTATCTAATTATATCTATATGAATCTACGATCATCGCAAAATTGAAAGTTTAGTTTAACAACTTTGAAAAGTATGCTTAGATGGTTTCAAAGATCTCAAATAGAAGCAAATGTGGATAGATACATTAGACTCTGGCAGCAATTTAATTGTCTCTGCTGCAGGATGAAGCACCGCTGTGATGCTGTCTCTACCCCCGTGTAATTTCCACTTGGCTACATGACAACTTGGGTTTAGGATATGCTCATGGTTTGTGCAAATGACTATATTATGTCTCATTAAGGATCATAAATACCAATCAACCTAATCACAGAAGTGCTGTTTCAGTATTCATATGGCTATTTAATTTGGATGATGGTGACAAAGATGAATAATTTTATTATGTTAAACATTGCATTTACTACTATGGAGAAAAGAAATACATCCCCTAGCTATTTTTATTGTGTGAAATTTTGCTTCTGAGATTGAGAGGGGTGTGGAAGGTAGCTATGGACGTGAAAAGGGGAAAGTGGGATAGGAAAAGAGGGAGGAAGGAAAGAAAGGAGGAAGAATGGGGAAAGAGAGAAGGAATATTCAGTTAGAAGGTTACTAATGGCATGGTAGGAACAGCCCAGATTTAGAGTCAAGTTGATCTGGGTTTGAATTCCACAACACTCTGGCCCCGAGGAAGCAAATCTCTATCTCAGAGGTGTTTCCTCTTCTGTATAATGAAAACAATTATCTGCCCTACTTTTCAGATTTTGAAAAAAAGATAATGAATTCAAGGTTATCAACATATACTTGTTGATCAGTAATTGGTAGGTAGCCAATCAATGGATGAAAAATAATCCATGTGCTTTTCTTTATTTCTCATTCAGATTTAATTTAATCCCTATTTATTGGTAAAAGGTCACATGATTTCCAATGTGCTCAGTTTCACTGAAGTTTCTCTGAGATTGGCAATCACATGCTTTTCTACTCTAGGTGCTGATAGATTTAAGAATGAGACATACAGAAGATAATATTTTTTTTTGCTGATGAAAACATGGACTTGAGAACATGAGCTGAATCTACTCTAAAATGGGCTTTTTATTCTTATCCCGAGTCTATATCTGCAGAGAAGACAATTGGGTCTGCAGAGAAAATTTTAACAGGATCAACCAGTTGTAAGAATTCCTTCTACCCAGTTGCTTTAAATCAAGAATTGAGAGAAAGGGGACCCAGTTCTTCCTCTAGAAGGTAGATATAAATGCACCAGTACTGGGACATCTAAATGTTTTAAGCAATTGCAGCAGATATTGAAAGAGTAATATATAACAATATAATAATAGTCAGGTATGCACATTCTTTACAAGTGAAATGACACATTTCCAGAATAGATCACATATTAGGTCACAAAGCAAATCTCAGCAAGTTTTTAAAGATTATAATTATATCAAGTGTCTTTTATGAGCACAAGAGGATGCAGCTAGAAATATGTAACAGAAGAAATAATGGATAATTCATAAAGACAAGTAATCAAATAATACTGCTTGGATTAAATAATGAGTCAGTGACAGAAATCAAGAGGAAATTTAAAAAATAGAAACAGAAACAGAAACACTATTTCAACTTAAGGGACACAGCAAAAGCAGTGTTAAGAAAGACGCTTACAGTGATAAATGCTTGCATTAAAAAAAGAGAAAGATAACAAACAATTTAACACTATACTTAAAAAACAGGAAAACAAAGGATAAACAAAACTAACCCAGAGTTATAAGAAGAAAAGGAAATAGCAAAGATTAGAGTAGCCGTGGATGGAATAGAGAAACTAAAAATGATAGAAATGATCAATGAAACCAATAATTTGTTTTTGAAAAGATAAAATTGACAAACCAACTAAAATTATCAAGAAAACTAGAAGGACTCAAATAAATAAAATTATAAATAAAAATGAGACATTACAGCTGCTACCACAGATTCAAAGAATCATGAGACTTCCATGAATAATGGCATGCCAACAAATTAAACAACATAAAAGAAATGAACAAATTGTCAGAATATTCACCCTACCAAATATGAATCACAAAGAAATATAATAACTGAACAAAACAATTACTAGTAAGATCAAATAATAGTCAAAAACTTCCCAAGAAATAAACATCCAGGACAAGATGACTTCATGGGTGAATTCTACTAAATATTTAAAGAAGAATTAAAAGAAAATTATTCTCAAACTCTTCCAAAAATTGAAGATGAGGGAACATTTCCAAACTAATTTCACACTATCCTTTAATAATGATAGATAAACACACTATAAGAAAATAAAACTACAGGCCATTATATCTGATGAATGAGCATATAAATATTCTCAACAAAATACTGTTAAAAAGATCATATGACATGAACAACTAGGCCTTCTCAGGGTTATAGGATGGTTCAACAGGCACAAATTAAGTAATATGATGCATCACTTTAAAAGAATGAAAGATAAAATCATACAGTCATCTCAATAGCTACATAAAAAACATCTGACAAAGTTCAATATCCTTTCCTAATACAAATTCTCAAAAAGTGTGTATAGAAAGAATATACCTCAATATATAAGGGCCATATATGACAACTAACATTGTATTCAATGATAAGAGGTTGAAAGTTTCTCCTCTAAGATCAGGAATAAGACAAGACTGCTCACTCTTATTGCTATTATTCAACAAGCTACTTGAAGTCCTAGCCAGAGCAATTAGACAATAAAAAGAAAGGTTGTAAATGAAGCAGTAAAATTTTCTTTTTACTGATTACATTACCATGTATATGTAAAATCCTAGGAAATATAATTCTAACAAAAACACTACTAGATTATATAGAGAAATTCAGTAAAGTTTCAGAATACAAGATCAAGACATATAAATTAGATGCATTCCTATATTCTAATGGTTTCTGAAAAAGAAATTGAACACCCCATTTATAATATCATCAAAACAATTAAAAAAAAAAAAACAGGAATAAATTTAACCAAGGAAGTTAAAGATCTAGAAATCAAAACTCAAAGACTTGGATGAAAAGAGTTGAATAAGACACAAATAAATGGAAATATAGCCAAAGCTCTAAATTCCTGGATCAAAGAGTGGGTATTCCTAAAATAGCTATACTACCTAAAGCTAACTATATATAAAATGCAGTTCCTATCAAAATTTAATGGCATTTTTCACAGAAAAAAATTAAGGGTCCACAAAAAAAGATCCTGAATAGCCAAAATCTTGATTAAAAAAACAAAGCTGGAAGCATTGCATTCACTGATTTCAGGCTACATTACAAAGCTATATTATTCAAATAGTATACTATGGGCATAAAAATATAAACAAGTTAATTAGACAGACTCAAGAGACCAGAAATAAACCCACACATATGTGATCAACTAAAATATGGCAAGGAAACCAAGAATATCCAATTGGGATAGGATAGTTTCTTCAATAAATGATGAAAGAAACTATATATCCATACGTGAAAGAATTTAATTGGACCCCTATTTTACACCATTTATAAAAATTAAATAGAAATATATTAAAGACTTAAGGAAAAATAAGAAAAATATCTACCTGTCATCTGTCTTCACAATATTTATTTTGCATAAAACACCAGAAACACAGGCAACAAAAACAAAATTCAACAAGTGGGATGACATCTAAAAGTTTCTGCACAACAAAGGAAGCAACCAAGAAAATGAAAGGTAAACTACGGCATGGAAGAAAATATTTGCAAGTCATATATCTGATAAGAGATTACTATCTAAGCTATATAAGAAATGTGTGTAAATCAATAGCAAAAAGCAAATAAACAAATAAATAATTCATTTCAAAAACAGGCTTAGGATCTGAATAATTTTCATAAGAAGACATACAATGGCCAACAGTCACCAGAAAAGAATTCAACATCACCAATCATCATAGAAAATGAAAATCAAAACCACAATGAGAGATCATCTCATACCTTTTTTAATGGCTACTATCAAAAAAAGAGTAGAAAACTAAAGTTGGTGAAGATGTAAAGAAGAGGGTACACTGGTATGTTATTGGTGGGAATAAAAATTTGGAAGACAGTATTTAATTCAAAGAATTAAAAATAGAACTACTAAATGATCCAGGAATCTCGTTTGCATACATAACAGAAGAAGAGAAAAATCACTACACAAAAACATATGTTTATCCTCATGCTCATTGTAGCAGTATTTGCAGTATCTAAGACATAAAAACAACCTACAAGTCCATGGACAGATGAATATACAAAGAAATTGTGGTAAATATATACAATTGAATATTATTTATACATGAAAAGAAGTCCTGCCATTCTCTATGACGTGACTGTTCCCTAAGGGTGTTATACTAAACAAAATAAGTCAGAGAAAGACAAATACGGTATGAAATCACCTCTGCTTAGAATCTAACAGCATCAAATTCATAGAAACAGAGTAGAATGGTGGTTGCTGAAGGTGGGGTTATATGGGGAGATGTTGGTCAAAGGACACAAGCTTTCAGTTATAAATAAATACATTCTGGGGATCCAATGTGTAGCATGTTGAACAGAGTTAATACCATATTGCATACTGGAAAGTTATTATGAGGGTAGAGCTGGAATATTCTCACCATACCAACAACAAAATGGCAGCTCCCTGAAGTAGAGAATATATTAACTAACCCTGTGTCATCATTATTTTACAATATATTTATCAAATCATCACATTGTACACCTTAAATTTACACCAAGTTATGTGTGCAATAAATCTGGAGAGAGAAAAATTGAAGAACATGTTTGTTTTAGGTTTACAAGCCAAGTGGTCAAGCCCAGATCATTGTGGGGACAGAGAGCAGAGGAGAGCCCAGATGCAGGAGGCAGCACTCACAGGGTGGCCATATAGTTTACCACAAAGCTTGAACACACTGATACAGTAATTTTGCCTAATATTTACTAAAGGATGTGTTAAGACTCCACTAAGTTCTTTACATTTAAGCTCTCTTATATCTCAGAACAGTTTTCTCAAGGAGTTAACCATCTGTGAGATGAGGAGACAAGGTCTGATGTCTTGAGATAACAAATCCATTCATGGTAAAGCAGTAAAACTGTGACTCAAACTAAGTTAATCTATTAACCATGGTGTTATCCTGCCTCCCTAGGTCTAGTCATGTTCAAAGTGAGATTCTCAAAAATGCTTTTGGGTTTGGATTTCTTTATAAAGATTTAATTTTCATCATTCAGAAATAAGAAAAAAAGTTTCCATATTATATTTCTATGTGGAATATCAACAAAGCCACTATTTTCATGACTAGCTTTAACCGATCAATATACATTCATCAGAACCAAGGGTTAGTGTAGTAAAATAAATGCTAAACTTACAGTTAGAACCCCAGTTCTGCCATTAAGTTGATTGTAAATTTTTTAAATGACTCATTTTTCCTTCTTAATCCTTTATTTCCTCACATATAAAAACAGGGACTATAACATTCTCACAGAATTATCAAAGATATTCAATGGGACACTGGGGAAAACATACTTGTTAATTGTAAAACAAGCTGTAAAAATAAAGCTCATTACAGTAATACAAAGGAATGTTTACTATATTTGTGTGTAATGATTCTTCTCTGAAAATCTTTGAGGCTACTTCAATGACCCAAAAGAATGATAGATTAATTTGGCTGGAATGAGTTTTCTACCTCCTAGCTAGAATAACCATAATAAATATTTAATGTGGCTTCTTTCTAACTTTTGTTTTTAATTCACCTTTATTCCCCTTGGGTATTTTTCTCCTTATAGCTCCTGAATCACTGACCTTACTTCCTTCAATGAGACCTGGAATCAGAAGAAATGATACTTTCTGAGTCCCTTTCCTACACACTCATTCTCAGTCAGGCCCAACAGTATCTTGAGCTTCATCCACACTTACAATAGATTTCAGCATGTCTATCACGTTGGCTTTCACCGTATTTCCATCACATCTCTTTCTATTCACCATTAAAACACTCTAAGTAACATTCAATCCTGTCTTGGATACTGCAGTTTTCACATATCACTGTTGAAACACCGACAATAAGAGCGCATTTCTCTCAACACTACCATTGCTGTGAAGGATTGCTTGACTCGATGATGGCATCTGTTCTCTGCACAAAAGACTTACACTATTTGTGGAGCCCAGGGCTCAGTAAATACTTCAAAACCCCTCACTGGCTCCATAAACCTTTATGGAGCATCTACAAGTCACTGCTCTAGAGGAGTAAGTCTGAATTCTTGCCCTCAGAGGCCTTGGAATCCATCCATCAGGTCAGACCTCCACTGACACCCAAAGGAATAGAGAAAGGTCAGCTCATGCAGAAGACCTCCCCTAGTCCGATGGGACATGTGGAGTTTTTTGTACATGCATTGTCCAGATATTCTACAAATATTAGACAAGATGCTTCTGACCACTGAGTTATAAAAATTATTAACTCATTTAGATCATTTGAATTTTGAGGAAATCTTTCTAAGTTCTTGTTTTGTTTTATTTTCCTTTACAACTAACCATTCTCCTACCAGGACACCTAAAGCACGTTTTCAGAATTCTGGAAGACTACATATCTGCAGGATGTCATTATGATGTTCAATTCCTTACCTTGTTTTTACTGGTGGAAACCAGAGGAAACACTCAAAGAAGAGTGTCCATATGCTCATTTTATCAGCTTCCTCTGGTTTCCTCATCTTCAACATATTTCCAACAGCAGTTGGCTTCTGCTTCTGCACATGCTATTTTAGTTTATTTCACTGATGAGCTGTCAGTCAGTCCCCTCATCTGCCTGCAGTTCTGCTCTGGTCTAGGAAACCTCTCTTCCTGGTGTAACATCTGTGGAAGGATTCCCATCTTATCTGAACTTTTTCCCTTTCCTGCTCCTTGTCTCTTTCATGAGCCCAGCTTCCCAGCATGGAAAAGACCATGGATTTGCATGCACACTGCTACACTTCAGAACTTCTGTGAAGATTCCAGTCTTCACGATGTCGGTTGTTACAAGCTATTTTCACACTTGAATGAAATCAAGTCTATTAGAATCTTCTATCTCCATTTAAGTACCATTCCTGATCGGGAAGCGTTCTTCATTCACCAGACAAGTATTGTATTTCCCTCTGGACATCATTTCACTTGAATTAAAGATTGTTTGCACTCTAAGGTGCATTTTCATTTTCATGTCCATTGCATCCCTAGTCTGTGGTGTTTGGTCATTTTTATCAGCATAAGGTAGTTTCTCTGCCCCATCTACTGGCTTTGACCTGAACCCCAGGCACTACCCCACCTCATTTTCCAGGGGCCCCAAGTTGAACTTGGGGAAGGGGACAGAAGGAGGAGATGCAAGAGGAAGAGGAGCAAGGTTGGAGAAATGTTGATCATGTATAATAGAATTCCACACATTAAACTGTATGTTCATGACCCATGGCTCGGGGCTGGAGTCCAGGATCAAGGCACTGACAGTGTGGGTATCTAAGAAGAACCCCTCCTGGTCCACGGATGGGTCTTCTCACTGTGACTTAATATGGGAAGGGCAGGGAGCTCCTGGTATCTCTTCGTAAGAACACAGATCCCTACATGGGACTCCACCCTCATGACCCCATCACATCCATCACCTTAGGGGTAAGCATTTTAACATACAAATTTGGAGGGGTGGCATAAAACATTCGAGACACAGAAAATACTAAATCTGCATGTTAATTGAATGAATAGCATGTAAGTTTGGTGATGACTTCCTATGCACCCATCCCTAGGTACACTGGGGCACTTTTGTCATTTAGAGCAACAATATGTATAGCTTACAGGCGACTTTCCATCAGACACTGATTTCCCAAAGCTTCTATAGTTGGAGAAGCAGGATACAAAGACATGAAATACTTTAAGGGGCGGGGAGAGGGTATTTAATAGAATCACATGGTAACTGTCTCAGGAAAATGTCTGATTGCCTAGTGAATGACACAGCGGTGACAGCTTGTGGAGTCGGTGTGGGGAGCGCTCCTGGCCCATGGTAATATTTGCCAAACATCATAATCAGTTAACCAGGTGTCTGTGCCCCATCAGAGGTGTGCTCTCCTCACATGCAGGACCCCGTGATCTAGACACTGTGCTGCGAACACGTTCACTCATGAACTGGGTATTTTTAACTTCCATTTTAGGCTTGTTAACCCTGATAATAGACTTGAGAAGTGAAGAAATTACTTATATTACCAGTTTCTATGTGAATTAGGGGTTTATACATAAGATTTTTTTGTGTTCATCTTGGTAACTAGAATGAAGAGAAAAAGAAAGAAAGCAGAGTCATTTTCTACTTTAATCAATTTTTTAGCATAATTTTAAAAGATGGATTTCAGACTCTCTCAGCAGCTGTAGGAGTGAGTGTGGGGAGGGGCCGTCACTATAGAGATAGGGTCCTTGGCTTGTTCAGACCACACTCCTCTCTGTGATCATTAATGTTGGCGGCTGCCTCTTGCAGCCTCAAGTACAGATTTATTCTCTCGTATTTACATCTCAGAAGACCTGCTCTGTGAGTCCCCCCCATCTGCTCATCAATCACCTCTGCATTGATTGCCTGCAGCTCCCTCCTTGCACCCTGCCATTGCCCCCCGCAGACATGCTGACACCCCCACTCCCCATGCTCCAGGCACAGGAGGGCACTAACTGATGACAAGGGGGCATGGTATGTGGTTTAAGGCTGTACTTAATCTGTGATCCATTTCTAAAAATTGTTCTGAAAAGGGGCTTTAAGTTTGTCTCCTTGTCTTTTTATGCTCATTGAAGAAATCAGTAAATAAATACAGAATAAAATCTGCCCAGATCCCCTCCAACTAGAGAAAAAGCACCCAGAATATTCCTATCTTGCAGACATAGTTTATAGGAATCATGACTGAGACAAGAGATCTTTTCTCCACACATAGAAAACATTATTATCTGCATATACAACATGCTTATTCACGTAACACTTCGATGTTAGTGGGGCGCAGAGGGGTTTCCTTTTGAAACCACAGGCATCTTTATCCATTTGTGGATGCCAAGCACCTGTGTGTGGTGCCACCACAGTGATGCACATAAAGAGCCATGAGTCCACCAGAACAATGAAAGCACATCCAGGGACATCACTGGTCTGCTGGCTACTGGAAGGTTGGGTCCCTGTCCTGGTGTTGACTATTCCTTTTTTTCCACATCATGTAAATCACTTTTCTGCAAAGCAAAACCTATAATCTGATACTCATGGTCATGTAAACAAGTTGAGATGTCTTAATTCCAGTTGGTGAGATGCCAGTGATAAACACCACATGAACAGTTATAAGTAAAGCCCCAAGACCTTAGCCCTTTCAGAACATTCCATCGATCAGCCCGCTGTGGGTTGCAGGAATCACACCGGAGAGCTTTGGGAAGAGCAGTGGTGGGGTCAGCTGGTGAAGGTGCGATTCCATCCAGATCCTTCCATGAATCTGCTGTGCGATTTCTGCAGATCTGAAGCAGATCATTGGAAGTGGTGCCAGGTCAATTGCTCCTTGTACCATAAGTTGACCCTGACATCATTCTCTTTGACTGTCAGCTTTTCTCCCCTTCCACATCCTCATGCACGGAGAGCAATGGGAAGCTGGTTCATTTGAACACTTGTATGAATTTTCAGTAATATTGTCTTTTGTACTTAGAAATTATCTTCAAATTCTCTCTGCATAGAGGGGTAGTCCTTAGAAATATCTAAAGCAATATTTCTAAATCTAGATCTAAACATTAAAGCAATATTCCAAGTCTTATCCTGCTCCCTTAGCCTTTAATATGAATCTTACTTTGTGTTTTTGTCTATGAGCCTTTTCGACTGCTTTGGAAAATCAACTATTGGAATCCTCTCTTCTCATGCTTTCTGACTTCTACTTCATGTAATTTGATACTACGTATGCTTGTTCATTTCTCCTCATATTATCTTTTCTTGCTTCTCAAAAAAGCTTAATTTTCCTATATTCTTATAATTCAGCTATATTCTTTCTAGTTTAATAAGATTATTAAGTGTGAGCTTCTTTGGAGTACAACTTGTACTTAACAACATGCATTTAAAATCTAATATTACAATACCCGTTTCTACCTTACATATATTTGAAATTGCTGTTTTCTCATTCATCTAAGAGATGGATCCTTTTTTCAAAATCACCTGAACTGTTTTCTCTTTTGTTGTTGTTGTTGCTAATTGCTAGTTTTATTGTAGCTGAGGAATATTTCCTGAATACAGTTCCTACTTTGGGATGTTTTTCTTTGAGTCCCATTTTCGTTTATATTCCAAAAGCACTGCAAAAACTAGTGCAGAAAAGCACTTAGAAGGAAAGTATATTCTCTTTATAATATATAATATTTTATATCCTTCTCCACTGAGATGAGCCTAGTAATTATATATCTAAGTTTTCTATTCTGACTTTGTATTTTATTTCTGTAGATATGTCAGAAAAAGAGAGCTTCCATTATGATTATAGTCTTAAAATTTTATGAGCGCTTGTTATACTATGATATTGGTGAAATATTCATAAATGTTTCTATGTGCTTTGGAGATGATCATTTTTGAACCTTTAATTTCACTTTTTCCAGCTTCTTTTAACAATGTATTATTTTACTTGCATATGCTTAGTATGTATTTGTTAGTCCCTTAATTTTTATCTTTGTATACCATGCTATATTTGTAAATAACACATTGTGTTTCTTATCAATATGAGATTTTGTCCTCTATTATCATGAAAATGAATGCAGATGGTGTATCATGAGAGTAATCATGGTCTCATTTTTGCTGTTTAATGCTTTCTTGCCATTAATTCTTAAACTTTTCCTGTAGTCTGATATGTTTCTCAAGTCCTCCCAAAGCTCTCTTTTTGTTAGTTTTTCCAGGTATTTGGAATTTTATAAAACTTCCTTGTAATCTTTACAAATATGTAAAGCCCATGTAAAAGCCCATTTTCTATAACATGTAGAATATGTTGACAAATTTTAGATTAACACCTCAGGATAGAGAGCTTTGCTATTTTATTATTCACTTCCCAAAGCACACTTGGAAAGTATTGAAAGTCTACAGTCTGAGAAATCAGCCCACATGTTTGTCATCAATACATCTCAGGGACAGATTTCTTTTCTTTCAATAGCTACTTATCTTTACATTAAAATGTAAATTTTGCTTGAATATTTATGCAAATATAAACACATTTTGCATTAACTTTACATCCTACATCTTTATTTCATATTTTATTTTATATATTCACGTATATAATGCAAATAAAAATGAACGTCAGTATGTTAAACCTGTATTTGCATTTATGTCAAAAGTATGAAAGCTCAACAATCTTTTTTTGGGAAGAAATTTTGTCTTTCATTTCTTAGACACCCAGTGTCCTTCGTTCATCCCGCAAACGGGTATTCCACACCATGTCTCTGGGGCAACCCAAAATCTCCACCACCATATCTGTTACCTTTGGGTTTGGGGATAATTTTTCCAAACCACAGCTGTCTCTTGCTGATGTCAACCATCAGGCATCTAAATTCAGAAATCAGGCTTTCCTTGGAATGCAATATTGGCTGCACTGGGGCCGCTTATTATGACAAATGTAAAGCAATTTCCAACCTTGAGGAGAGTACCATTTTAATGCATTGCTTTTGGGGTCTCCCAGTTTTGCAAGATATAAATCCATCTCAAAAAGAAACAAGTTCCGAGACTTCGCAATGCCGGCTTCCTTAGGGAGAAATGTTTTTTCATTAGTGACTTCTCTCCATGCGTTCTTTTGGAGAGGGAGGACTGCATTCAACCAGTTAAGACATGTGCACTGAATTTTCCAGAACTCAGAGTCCACAGAGCCCCATTTGCTTGTACTGGGCAGTGTTCCGAGGGGCGGCCATCCTCTCACAGGAGTGTGACCACTGCTGTGTGATGCTCAGCCTGCAGGGCATTCATGTGATGCCCCAAGACCTCGGACATGCCCACTCTTGGTGTGAGCACCCTCCACCTGGCTGAGTCCTCCTGTATCTAAGTCTGTCCCTTCCCAACAGCACCTGTGGTCCTCTGTCTTGCCCCCTTGTCTTCCTGCCTGATCCTCCTCCTGTAAACTGGATGCCGACTTAGTGACAGATTGCAGAGAGGCTAAGAAGACAGTGAGGGGGATGCAGACCAGACAGGACCAGAGACAGAGATGATACCCAGAGAAATAGAATAGAAACACACCCACTCCAGGGTCAGAGTAGAGTATCTGAAAAGGACTGGGAGCACTGGGAGCATTGGGAACGTGGTACCAGTCAACCCAGGCTCTAACTCAGGTAGCCATGCAGACAGGCCCAGGTGGAGGAGATAGCCTCCCTGAACAGGCCTTTGCCCCATCACCCCGCACCCCCACATGGTCCTCCATGAGGTAGTCGTTCAGTGGGTTACATGTTTAGACCGCGGTCTACACTCCCCAGGACCCAGCCATACTGCATGCAAGAGGGCAGTCAAGGTCCCAGAAGGCAAAACCTCTGCTGTCCCGTTCAATTCCTGTTTGCATTTTCCAGCAATTCCTCTTTGTAATTCAAGGTATTGATCAAAAAGGTGGTTTCTGTCTGCGGAGAGAAATGGAGCTACAGGCTAGCTTTTGTTTGTTTCTGTTTCTTAATGTTTTGTACTTCTGCATTATTCATGCACCCAGAGGCTCCACATGACGGCCGCATTTGTATAAATCCCCCAAATAAATAAGTAATAGCCTATTTAGAAAAGCTTCTTTGGTTTTCCCAGGACTTTGGCTGCCGGGGTCTGATAAGTCATATCCAGCAAAGCGAGCCAAAGGTCAGGCCACCATGGGGTTACCCACCACACACTACACTTTGACATGAACAGGACAGCTAACCCTTCACATGTATGTTTGAAGACAGCACCCTGCGGTTAAGGTCTCCTTTGTCTTACTCAGAAATCCAGCCTCTTCACCAATTTTAGACAGCGTATAGGTGCTGGAGCAACAAATGACCTTATGAAGGCTCTTTTATTAAGAAAAAGTAAAGGCAGTTTTGTTAAAAAGCATGTTTTTACAACTTTTGCCCTTTGACTCATAAGTGTGACCGTCACTCGACAGGGATTTAGGCAGGGTTGAATCATCTGGAACACTGAAATGGAAAAAAAAGATAGTTTTCATTGCTGGACCTGTTCCCATGTCTGTTGTGGAAGGAAGGAAAAGAAGTGCTGGATTTTCCCTGGATGCTATCTGCATATCTAATTATTGGGGAAATTGCTCAAGAATCCACAAACCAAGATTCACCCAAGAGTGTCATGTTAACCTCGGCCAAACCATCCCCCCAAGGACAGTCTCCCCGGAAAGCCCTGACAGGGGTTTTGTTCTATTACACGATGTGACTTGTAGCTCAGGAAAGCACATTTCAAATGGTTCCCACAACAGTAAGCGATTTCCTTTCTTAGCAATGGGTCTCACAGCCCTGAATTGCCAAGGCAGATCTCCATGACAACTTGCTCAACCGGAGGATTTCAGGAAGAATCCAGACTTGTGGGTTGGTGGGTCCTTTCCTCCAGAAGCTCCACTTCATAAAGCAGCTTGGACGCACACTCCCTCACGCTCTCCTTTGTGGCGAGACACATTAAACTTTCCCTCAGTTTCGCTTTGGCTTAAGATCAATATTTCGACTAAATTCATATCTTTGATATATAGCATTTCACTAGGAGAGTAGAAGAAGTCATATATTATTTTGCTCTTAAGAAAAATGGGAATCTGATCTGGAGATTACCTGCTAAGCGGTTGTGAGGATTTATTTGAATTCCCCTAAGAACCTGTTAGTGTATAATTTGTGCACAGGATTTATGGCCCTCCCTGGAGATTTCATTCACCGCCTAAGAACATTTCCCTGACCTGTCAGCGATGTGCCGGGGAGCTGTGCGTGCACACAACGGGGTTGTTCTCGTGAAGATGCAGCTGTCGACATACAACTGCCTCCTAGGCGTGTCGGGAGAACCGCACAGTGCATCCTTGGCCTTAGAGAGCACTTCCGTAATGGAATTCTATTCTAGAACACGGATTCTAAATCACATTCTGAAATGCAACCCAAATGGATCCAATGTGCTTTGTTCTCTCAAATCTCTAAAATGGGTACTCATCACCTCAAAAAGTTCTCTGGGATCTATTGAGCCTATAAATTGGGTAGGTTATTAAAGCATGCAATATGGTTATAACCAGGAGAATATCTTTATCTTGCTTAGGTCTCTCCTTAAATATGAAGTGGTGGGACTCAGGCAGAGAGGGAGGAAGATTTTTTGTTGCTTTTACTCTGTTTCTCAGCCAGATCATCAGGATTCTGCAATAAACTAAAAATGCACCCAAATTCTGCATGGGCAGTGGCACTGGGTGACTATAATTTCTTGTTCAAACTGAATACTTTTGGAGTAAAAGCAGATGGTGTTGATAATTATGCTGAAAAGAGTGTAAGTCATGATCAACCCAAGTACAGAAGGACATTGGGCACCTCAGTAATATCCAGCTTAGAATCATCTGTTCCAGGAACCTGAAAGTTATGCTGACCAGCTAGCCCATTAGGTTAAACTACATGGAAGTGTGTTCAGGACCAAGGAAGGAGGGGACTGAGCCGTCATCTGTAGTGTATACTATGAGCATGCAAGCTCCTGTCCAAATGTGGTCTGCAGTCGACTTTTCTTTTTTTCATTTTGTTACTGTTGTTATTTTAATTAATTCATTTTATTGAATGAAAATTGCATCATAATTTTATATAGCTTTCTGGAGTGCATCATCACAAATAAACCTCTGTCTCTAATACATTAAATTTAACAGAACCGTCCAATTTCATCCTTCACCATATAATTGACCCCTTTTACAGAATTTGCTCATCCCCTTCCCTTCTGGTAAGCATGAATTTAATGACTCCAACTTCAAACATGATTTCAGACTTCAGAGACCCTGCCTGCTACTTTCCTCACAAATGGGTGGTGAAATCTATGGTCAAATAAACCACAGGCATGAGTTTCTTATTAGACTGGGGAAATGTCATCAACCTCAGGTGAACTGAAGAGTTCGATGAAGATATTTAGCAACCAGAATTAAGCTATCTATCCAGCAGTTCTGTGCCTGCAGCTGTTTTTGGTCTCAGGTCTGCTCAGGATATGAAAGGAGCAACTGGTGTGATTTATAAACACCCATGGCCAGCCTTGCGTGGAGGGAAGGGAGTGGGACTCCAGAAAAGAGAAGTGACTGGTGTCAGAGGCCTGCTTTCTACAAAAGCTTTTAGGTTGCATCAGTTCCTGTCCCTGGGTAGAGCCACACTGAAATATGGATCAGGACGCAGAGGAGAAATGGAAAAAAGATTTTTATGTCCAGTGGACAAGAAAGACAGCAAAACCTCAAAATGGGCCAGAACTGTGTTTGGAGAGCAGAGATGACTTGCCCCATTGAGGGCCAGCCATAGTCCTCCCAACTGAGCATACTGTTGGCACTCTCAGGTCACCTGGCTGGATTCAGTGACTGTCCATTCATGAGGCCGAGTTCAGAACTGTTTCTCAGCCTTACCTCCCACCAGGGAACACACACAGATCTGGACTGACTTAATGCTGTCTTCTGGGACATAACTCTTGAGCTGCTCCACAGCTGGACATGCGACTTTTCCCTAAACAAGGTAGGTACCGTGATAATCCTGTGTTTCTGTTCACTCATGGAACACTCACTTCTGGGGACCCTAAGAAACCAATAGCAGTGGTAACAAACTTGCTGGGTAGAAGCTGACTCCACACAGACTTTGGAAGGAGATCAGCCTTCTGTGAAGAGTCTGAGAAATAAGAATGAGATACTTCTCCTGTGGATTTTGACTCACAAGTTTAAGAACACTTTCTTTTCTTCTGACTTACAGTTAAAATATCAAAATTGACTTTTGGCTCCTCAAACAATTTCTGACTAAAGAAACATATCTGGTATATGAGGATTTTTTTCTGCAAGAAACAAAATAGCCCCTAACACCCTAAACAAAGAGGAGATTCTGTTCGTAAGAGGCCCCTGCATCTCAGACTTAAAGGGAAAAACATGCCTGGACCTCGGGAAGGGGTCCAGCTCCTAGTCTTTCTTAAGTCTCAATGCAGCCAACCTCCTCCTGCAGAACAGAGGGCTCCAGGGCTGGGCCTTGGGCTGTGGAGAAGCTTCCAGCTCTAAGCACAGGTAAGTAGGATGCCTTGCAGTCAGAGGTCAGACTACATCTGAGGAGGATGCTCTCACAGGGCAGAAAGGTAACACTTGCCATTCCTGTCCCCAGGGGCAGCAAACTCGGAAAAACCGTTTCTGTGGACAGCAACATTTAGGTAGTAAATCAGATGAAATGACACCGTTTCTCAGTCTCACAGCAGATGTTGCACATAACTGTTAACTGCTGCGTGTCTGTGACTAGGTGGCATGGGCACCCCAGCACCAGCATTTCAGGGGACACAGCTGAGAGATGGAGAGAGCAGCCTTCGCAGCTCCCACAGGCCAATGCCTGCACGTGAACACTCACTGGCTTGACAGACTTCCTCCCCATCGCTTTGTCTGAAGGGCATCCAGGCTCTCAACCCCACACCAGGCTGACCCCTGAAGCCCAGGCCTCCCACCCCCCACCTGGCTCCACACCTGGCCCAGGCTGCCCTTCTCAGCTGGTGGCGTAAATGCGCATGATCATCCTCAGCCACAGGAGAGGGTTCCACCCTCTGCCTCAGGCGCCTGGGTGTCACCCTCACTGGAGCCAGGGCCCCAGGCTGGAACTCAAGAGCACTCCCGACCCTCACCACTGGCTCTGACACTATGGCATCTTCAAGGTTTCCTGTCCTCTTGTCCTGAAAGGATGAACTAGGACCTAGCAGCAGACCCCGAAAGCCTGTGTGGTTACCTGGGCAAAGATGGCAGGACCTGCCTCCCCGTACTCTACCCCTGCCTGTGGGCCAAGTACACAGTTTCCACCTGCTCTCTCCACCCAGTCCCTCACCCCTGAGACAGAACCTCACCCTTCACTGGGACAAAGCCTCTCCTCTGCCTGTGCAGAAGCAGATGTGACACCAGTTCAGGCAAATGCGATGTGTTTTTAGAACATGGGATTTTAACTGCAGTGCAGCACCTCGGTGTTCTGAGCAGACCTGTGCAGAGACCAGCAGATCGGTCTGGGTCTGGGTGCCACCGGCCCTGGGCAGGACAGTAGACAAGGTGACCCTAGGGGGTGGCTTCTAGGTTTAGAACTTGTATCAGGTTAGTCTTCCCTCACGGGAAAGAACCAAGAGTCTCAGTAACTCCCCACCAAGAGCCAGAGAACCCCAGGCAGAAAAGGCAGATCGACCTGGGAGGGCACATGTGTGCACACGTGTGTATGCACATGCTTGGTGTGTGAGTGAGTTTGCATATATGTATCTGTATGTGCACCACTATTGTGTGTTATATGAGCATGTGTTTTCTGTTTACCTGTGTTTGCATATTTGTGTGTATGCATATGTGCATATGTGTTTTGTGTACATGTCTATGTGTATGCATGTTTCCAATGTGTTCTTACTCAGGAATCAAGCACATGCTTTCCAGAATGGATAAATCACTACACACATGCTCGGAAGGTGTATGGAAAACCAGCCAGGGAGCTGGAATGAAGAGGTCACTGTGCCCATGGATGCCAGGCCCTGTCCTCTCCTCTGAGTGGTATCAGGCAGGCCGGTACGGGTGCCTCACAGCCTGCTGCTCCAAGATGTGAGAGCTGTTTTCCGACCACAGCCTCCTGCGTCCCGGGAGCTAGGAAGCCTCGGGGGGTCTGGACACCTTAGACATAATCTTGAACAGCTTTCCAGACTGATGGCAATTTTCCTTCTTTTTTGCTACTTAAGCTTCAGTTTCATCGTATGACTCTTCCTCTCCACAATGCCTTCAATGTAGGTTTGCAATGCAGATAGAGTCATTTTTAGAATTTTTATAAGAAAGGCAGTAACACTTCCCTTGTGTAATGTTAATCTTCAGCATTTTCCATTAGGCCATTGTTTTTAACATTAATGCTCACCATTTTATCAACATCAAAAATGTTATTAATAACACTCTAATTCTGACTGCATCCTCACTTTGGGAGGTATTTATAGATTGATTAGGCAGCCCTAAATACTAGTTAGTCCCACCACATACCCTAATCACAATACTTAATATTTCACACAAAATTTCTCTTCTAGTATAAAACTAGTTATTACTTGTGACTTGTTAGTGATAACAATAAAGCAGCCACATTCCAGCTGCCCACTTGTCATGCCAAATAACATGTTTGCTTCTAGAAGTGTCTGCATCCCTGATGGACCAACCGGCAGACCAAAAAAAAGAAGCGAATACAACAAAGTATTTAAGTATGCTCCCTCTATGACATTCCCAATAAGAGTTCACAGTCTTCAAAACAAACAGGTTATACTGTCAAAAATGGGCAGAGGCTGTCAGTGAGAATCTACAGATGGGCTGGTAAACAGGCACATGACCAATGCTTGCTCTTTGTTATCAGGTACATTCAAATCAAAGAAAGCAGGAGGCACACGTTGACATGTGAGTGCAGAGAAAGGACTCTCCAGCATGATGGGTGGGGGTGCAGGTTGGTGTTGCCAACTTTGGAAAACAGGCTGGAAACACCTCAAAACCACATAAGATTAGAGCAACTGCATAATATACCAATCTCACTCCTTTGCACCTATTCAAAGAATATGAAAATATTAATTCAAAAAGATACATGCACCCCTGTGTTCATTGAGGTCCTCTTCACAAGGTGAGGATCAGAATCAACCTAAGTGCCATCAACAGATAATTAAATAAGGAGGAGCTGGTAAAGATACAAAGTGGATACTACTCAGTCTAAAAAGGGTGAATTCTTGCCATTCATGCCAACACAGAGGGAACGTGAGAGCATACTGCTAAGCAAAATTAGTCAAAAAGAAAAAGACAAATATTGGATGATTTCCCTGTATATGGAATATGGAGAAATAACACAAGTGAACTCATAATATTTGGAATAAAATCGGAATAAGCACTTAAACCCTGACAACGAAAATAAGTTTACCACAAGAGGGAAGGTGGGGTGGGAGTTGGAGATGGTTTGTTTATTGCTTTCCCCTCCTTCCTTGGTTTTTGTTTTGTTCATTTTGTTTATAAAAATTAAAACAGAAACAAAAAAGGAGTTCATGTGCCTAAATCCTGGGGGTGGGGGAGCTCAAAAAAGTGTATTTGATAAAGAAGTTAAATCTTTTCTGGATTATTTATTTCTAAGCAAGTTTTAAATATATAGTGACAATGATGCTCTTTTGATAGGCATGGGAAAGAGTCAGTCTTGACTGACTTCTTACCATCAAAGAAAATATTGAATACTGGCAGGCATTTAAAAATTTTTGTCTACTTTCAGCATATATTATCAATATCTTTTTGCTTTCAGTGTTTTTCTACACTATTATAGTGTTAACACACCTGTTCCTCAGATAATCCAGAGTGGGGCAGTTAATACCAACACAAGGATGCTTGATATCCTAACATGCACCTTTTAAAGGCACTTTTTCATGATCTACTTAGAAGACTGATGCTCTAGGAACAAACACTCAGTGCTGATTCTATAGTATAATTAGATGAGAATAAATACACTGGCAAAGAAAAGGGAATGGAGGGAGAGAGACAGGAACAGAGAAGGAGGCAGGGAAAGGAGGGAGGAAGGGAGAGAGCTGGGAGGAATATTTTTACTTTATTGTAACTAATTGTGTAATGTTGAAATCATGTGGGTTGGGTTCACCTTATTCAAATAATTATTTTGCTCTATATTTCTTCATTTCCCAGATATTCCTGGTCTAAATGCAAATCCCTTTAAAGCAGTTGTAAATAAAACATTTGCTTTCCTTCCTCTAGTTGAGAGCTTCCCTCCAATGGGGAGCCTGGAAAGCCTCCACTGGGGTAAGGAACAAAGCAACCGTAGAAAGACAAACTCAAATATTGCAAAATAATTGCATAACTCACCAACTCAAGCCTACAGGTCTTTAAATGAAGTGGGGTCTCACACATTAATCTACAGAAAGGGATGCAACTTTTAGCTCTGTGAATCTCTTTGGGGGGAGTATTGATGCAAAACCCACAGATGACTCTTCCGTGGAAAGTGTGTTAACTATCACGACCAATTACAGAAGGATGATTTTCCATATCTCCTCTCACATCCATGAGATGCATTGCTCATTGGAAATAACTAACTGCTCTTATAGAGAGCAGGAGAATGAATAATGTGGTCAAGGTAGCGGGTATCCGGTCATTGATTTGTGTTCTAATATGTCTCTGGATCCTCTGTTCCTGTTGTGAGCATGTCCCAGGCTGAGAAGACTTTCCTTTCTCAGATTAGCTTTCCCTTGTTCCCTGTGGGTACCATGGAGAGCTCTCTGTAAAGAGCAGGGGTGTGTCGGGGAGGACACCTAGTGCTCATAGCCAAGGCAAAACTGACCTGGGGGAGGGGGGGGACAGTCACACTGTCACAGCTGGTAGTGGGGAGCAGCTGTGCCACAGCTTGAGTCCCTAACTGCTAGAGCCCTTCACCCTGTGCACCCCTCAACATACCGGCAGCTGGCCTGTGGTTCTGGAGAACTGAGTGGGTTTGAAGGGAAGCTGAGGTAGCTCCTGGGTGACTGAGGGAGCTGTGCTCCCCGGCGCCCACTAGGCAGTGGCCGGTCTAGCTCCATCTCCCGACTGTCTGTCAGAGTGACTGATCATAGCGCCTCACTCTCCTCTCCACCTCATTTTCAAGTGACTTCTTTTTTTCTGTAATTCATAAATCCTTACTTTCATGTGAGGCTTCTCTATGATACTTTATCAAATGCCTTTTGAAAGCCTCTGCAGAAAATATAACCTGTGTCCTGGACTCCCTCTCTCAGCTATTTCTCCAGTAATGGGATCCATTTTTTAAGAGGGTGTGCAGCCTGCCTGCCTGACTGGACACACTACCTCCCATGCCAGCCCAGAGCTCCAAGCTGACATTGCAGTCCAGCCTGGGCACACGTGCTCTGTGATGGGAACACGGGTTCTTCCTACGTGAAGCCTCCACTTCCCTGACCCTTTATAGGCACTCTCAAAAACAATCTCATATCGCAGATGGGTGAGAAGCACATACTGTCTGCATGTAATGAAAACAGTGAGGTATCAAGAAAAATCCACTAGACAGAGGCCCTACCTCTGTATTCTGATCTCTTTTCTTTCCTGACTGTGGAAGAAGAGACTTTCTCTCCCACTCTCTTTCTTAAGATCAAAAAAAAAAAAAAAATTTAGAGCCTTTTGAGCTCAAAGCGCAATTGAGAGGAGGCACAATGATTTCCCATACACTCAGCAACCACATGCACAGACTCCCCCACAATCAACACCCCCACCGATGGAGCATTTCTTACATTGATGACCCTGCACTGACATATCATCATCACCCAAGTCCATGGTTGACATCACGGTTTACTCACTCTGTGGGCTTTGACAAAGGTGTAGTGACTTGTATCCACCATTATAGTCATATACAGAGTAGATCCACTGCCCTAAAAATCCTGTTCTGTCTGTCATTCTTCCCTCTTCAATTTCTGATAACCCCTGGTCCTTTCAATGTCTCCATAGTTTTACTTTTCCTAGAATGTCATGTCAGTGAGATCACATATAAGTAATTTGGATTTTCAGATTGGCTTATTTCACTTAGTAATGTGCATTTAAATTTCCCAGCTTCATAGTGCATTTATTTTTAGCAATGACTATCTCACTGTCTGGATGGACCATCATTTAGTTACCCATTCCCTACTGAAGGACACCTCAGATGATTCATAGTTTTGAGAATTAGGGGTAAAATTGCTATTAATCATCCATGTGCAGATTTTCAACTCCTTTGAGTAAATACCAAGAAACATAATTCTAGGCTGTCTAGGAATACTCTGTATAACTTGGTAAGGAACCCACCAAATTGTCCTCCAAAGTGGCTACACTTCGCGTCTTACAACAGTGACAAGAGTTTCTGTTTGCCACATGCCCGCCAGCGTTTGGTGGTGCTGGTGCTCGCATCTGGGAATTGTATCAGGTGAGCGATAGAATCTCTTTGCTGCTTTAATTTCCCTCTCCCTGATGACAAACTGGGAGCATCTTCTCGTGTGTTGCTTGACTATGTGTACATTTTTTGGTGTCAGCCCTTTTTATGAACCATAACTTGGGTCCACAACAGGGACCTTCTCCACTGTCCTCTGCTGTGGCTGCCTCCATCCATCACAACTCAGTCAAATGTAGAATCAGGCCTATGCAGGGGTATGAACATTTGCTTCCAGGTAGTTCTGGCCAAGATTATCCACCAAATCTTCATAATCCACAGAATCCTAGCATCACAGGACTATCCATCCAGGTGCCTGCTTTACCCATAAGAGATTAACCTCTTGAGTCTGTCTTAACCATGGAGGGGAGGGCCAGTCCATGAAGGCTGGTGTACTGGGCAGGGCCTGCAGAGGCGGCCAGAGCACAGGAGCAGCACAGAGACAACTCCTTCCACCATTTTGATCGGCTGTTTCAGACGGCCTCTGGGAGCCTTTTCCATTGTCCAAGCTGAATCCTTCATGACCCTCCATTTATCAAGGAGGGCCAGCCAGGCTGGCCCTCTAGCACACCTGCTCCCTCACTACCCCCATGTCAGTCAGAGCAGGTCTGTAGGACGAGAACACAGCTCTGTGACCAAAGAGAAAAGCCACAATCAGATGACTCCCTTAAGTTATCTCACGCTTAGAAAAATGCAAGTAGCTGCATTCTTCTCCTGATAAAGGCACTTAAGAGTAGAATTTTTTTAATAACATTCCTTAAAAATAGCTTCTACTTGAACCTTTATATGCTAAGAACATAGGACAATAATAGCACCGTGATTTGGGCACCAATTTTCCTTAAATACCTCTGCCATAAGATATTGAGCCCTTTTGATTTTTGGAAGTGTCAGGGTGCCGTGCTCCAAAAGGGCTGCCTGAATTGAAGCTCCTTACATGAGTCTGGCCGTCTCTATGGCTGGCAGCTCTGCTGATTGGACCAGCATAGGAGCTCCTATTACTACCTCCATTCATGTACCCCTGCATGGCTGTCTGCACGTCCTTTATTAAGCCTCTTTGTCGGAGCTTTATAATTTAGCTGTAAAAATCAGTGTGTGCTACAGCTCAGGAGACAAGTTGAGGAGACATTTTAAAAAGTCACTTAAACTGAATTCTGGGGAGTTTAGAGGGAGGAGGGCCAATCATAAGTGAAAATAATGCTTCATCCCTGCTCTCAATTTTCTGCTTAATCCTAGTGTCCAAAGAAAACATTGATTTTTTTTCAAGGTATTTTCACTCCATGAAAATATTTTCCTTCTAAGCCTTCGACTATCATCTTAGATGGACACTCGTTATTCAGATCATTTAATATGTGTATCTGAAAATAAATTGACTCACCCAGCATGGTTGTGTGTTCAGCTTAGAACTGTGTCCTGAACCACCCGCAGAGGTTTCATTTCAGTCCAAAGTTCCCTCACATTCTTCCCTGACCTTCAGAATGAACTTCCTGAGATGAGGTTAAGAGATTCTCAAACTGGCCAACCTTTGGCCCCAGGTCAGCTGAAGCATTCACCGTGTCCATGAGAGTAAGAAAACTTAGCTCTGAGTGAAGGCTCTGAGCTGAACCAGGGACGCAGCCTGGGAGACAGGGCTGGGACCCAAGCCCTCGTCATTTGGCCCCATTTCAGCTGTCCAGAGAAAATAATCAGAGCTTGTTGAGATGATGAGTCAAAGCAGAAGTGTAAAGAGAATTGACTGACAATTAACCAGACTCACACGGATGACGAGGAAGGTGAGGAGCCTCTGAAGGGCAGAACACCTTGGAGGAGCTGAGGGGTGGCTGGTAGATGCAGGCAAGGGCAGAAGTCACATCCAGCTGAAAGTCAGAAAGGGGCATATGGCCCATCCTCAGCCGCCCCTTCCGTTGTATGCCAGAATTGTGCCCTGCAGTGAACAGTCGGACGAAGAGGACTTGTGTCTTCCACTTTCTGAGAAAAAATCCATATCCCTTTCCCCGCTGGCTCTCACCCATCTCTTTTTCCCTTTTCAACAATAATCCTCAAAGGACATCTTCCCCAGGTGTCCAACTCCTCCGCAGTCTTTTTTCAAGGCCCTAGGTCCTTTCAACACTTGACAACCGGTGTCCAATCTTTGTGTCATGACCCCCTCAAGACTGCCCTGACCACCAGCTCTAAGCTGAGCCTTAAGTACTCCATTGATGGAATGTAAACTGGGGCAGCCTCCATGGAAACAGCCTGGGATTCTTAACAAAGGTCACAGAACTACCTGAGGCAGCCCACTTCCAGGTACGAATGCGAAGAAAAAGAAACCTCTCTGTCGGAGAGGCATCTGCATGTCCATGCCACTGCAGCTGCATTCATAACAGCGATAGCATGAAGCAATGGGGCGCTCATGGACAGATGAGAGTACAGAGTGTGGGCATAGTCACAGTGGAAGATTGTCATCTGCAAGAGCATTGATGAACCAGGGAGGCATTATGCCAAGTGAAATAAGTCAGACAGAGAAATGCGAATACTGTGTGAACTCAACTACAGGCAGTTTCTTTAAAAAAAAAATCAACAACCAAAAGCCAACTTCACGGAAACAGAGAAGAGTGGTGGCTGACAGTGGAAGAGATGGGGGCAGAGGGATGCTGGCCAAAGGGATGAGGGGATAAGGGGAGTAAGCTCTAAGATTGGAGGCACCGCAGACTGATTGACTGTAGCTAATAGCATTGTGTCGAATGCTTGAAAGTTGCTGACATTCTACACACACATGAGCACACATGCAACTATATGAGGCCGGATGATTAGTTTGAAGGTGTGCTTACCATGTCTATATATATATATATATATATATATATATATATATATATATATATATATATATATACAATCAACATGCTATGCACTTATGCATATAAAAAATAAAATTATGTTTTTTTAAACAGATAGAATCCTCTGTGAGAGAAAGGAAAAACATGGGAGAGCATCAGTGCAGAGCACAACCCTCTGGTTGTTTCCACACAGAACTTACTCCCTCTAATATACATACAATTCCTTCTCCCTATTTCTTTTCTTGATCTCTCACCCTGAGCAGTGTCTGACAATCATGTGGTTATTTGGGTCAATAAACACAAGTGAAGGGAAGCATGGCTACTCTTCCAGCCCCCTTCCAGCTCATATCACACACAGCAATTATCTAGGGGTCACGGGGCTGCTCCAATTAGATAACACAAGTCCAGGACCACTGGGGATCTCAGACATTCAAGCAATCTAGGAAACAAGAGAATCATTTTAATCGATTCTTCTGGACATCAGGATGGCTCGGGTGTTCAGGCCACTGCTACAGCATAGTCCATATCAAGCCCAAAGACCTGGTTCAAGACCTGGGACAGTGGCGGGGATAACCAACATGAACAACAAAATAAATGAATAAAAATACTTCTTCCTTCTCCCTTTTCCTGCCTGCCTACCTACTCATCTTCATCCCTGCCTGTTTCCTTATTCTAAAATAAAACCCAACAGCAAGAGATTATAAGACAAGGAAGTCTGCCCATCACCAGTGGGGTAAGATTCATGGATCACTTAATCCTGAAACACAGCAGAGTTGGAGAAGGAATCTCCCAGCGAAGTCTCCAGTATAAGCCTCCATTGATGAACTAAACATCAGAGGTTTTCAGGTACAAAGAGGGGGCAAAGGAAAGTCAGGAATCAGGATACCCCCACCCCTTTCCTGGTGGTTCATGCCAGTTACTATGACTCTGTCCTTCTAGATGGATCCAAATTTCTCCCATGCATCCATCCCACACATCAAAGACTGAGTACAGACCCAGAAGGACATGGGGAAACAGTTTCCATGCCCACAGCTCCCCACGCATACTGGACAATAGTCCCTGCCCTCCTCTTGGCCTTCTGAGTGATCAGTGTGCCACCAGGGTCCACAAGGACTGCTTGTCCAGTGAGCTGTCATCAGAGCATCCAGGTGCCCGGCCTGCATCCTCCATTGTCGTCAGAAATGCACAGTTCCTGCTTGCTGTTCCTACCCTATGCTTCACTTTAGTATCCTTTTCAGGGTTTCAGATGCCTTGGGTTTACTAAAATTCACTCTCTACTTCACATAACTAAGTAGAGAAAATAGATGTTATCTGCCTACCCTGTGTCTCATCCCAGGTGACAGCTTTGCTCACACATGCTTGTTACAGGGGTGAAGATGTCTTTGCAATCATTAGCCTCTGTAACAGCGCCCTGGATGATTTCTGGACAAGGGGAACTCTAATACTGTGCTTCCTGCCTTCACCCCAGCCAGGTCGGCAGGAAGACTGAGAGCCTGCTGTCCTGAGGCCCCACAGCAGCCCCACTGTGCAGTCGGGCAGAGTAGAGGATCCATGAGACAGGTGTGAGGAGTCGGCAGTGATTCGGAATAACACTTCAAAAAGAAATTCCCAATTTGGACTCCATAGAAGTGGAGGACACTTTTTAGGACAGTTATTTGACAGAGACATGCCTTCCTTCCCTCACCCCTGCTCAACACCAGTCTTGGCAGGAAGGAGAGACCCATCTGAGACTGGTTTCTGTAATTCGTGTTCTGAAAACAACAGTCATTCCCTGAAGGTTTGCATACCCTTTCCCTTCCCAGCTGAGAACCCCAAAATAAGCCACTATAACAGCACTACAGAGCCCCAGGACACCGGCCTTGGCAGACTCCCTCAAGGGTCCCCACTAATCACCGGTTGATAGTTTTCTGATACCTGCATGTAAATAGCATCCCCCAGGGTGTGGAGGAGACTGGAGAGTACAGTAGCACCCCAAGCTTGGAGCAACAGTTATTTACGTATATGTGTATTATTGTATGCATGTGTGTATGTATGTTAAACTATATATACATAAAATCAAAATATAGCCCTGATTATCTATATGCATACATATATGAAAGTGTATATATTTACATATATAAAATATAAATATACATAATATATATAAATATATATAATCAAGTCTATATTTTAATTTTTGGATGATTGATGTTTTATTTTAAGCTCTATTGGGAACGAATCCAATAGAGATAAAATATTATGAGTTAAACTCATGCACATAACACAAATGGCATTGGTGGGCATGTGCCTGTTTTGCTACATCTGGCCACTGAGATTAACACTTTAACAGGATGTTCATGTTTCTGCAAGACCTACACTGTCCTCCCTTATCAGGTACACACGCATGCACACACACACATACACACAGATACACAGATACACATGTACAGACATATACACAGATACACATGAACACATATAGACAGATACACACACACGAACACAGATACACATGTACACACATACACAGGTATACACACATATGTACACACACATACACATACACACACTCATACACATTCATATATATACACACACACAGAGCTTCTTCTCCAAACAAATGAAATGAGCTAGATTTTTATGCATGCCTATGGAACTGGAGGAAAAACTGTGTATCAAAGAATAAAAAAGGGAGTGGGTAGATATTGGTTGCTAGAAAGATCTGACCTCATGAAATTATTTTCTCCTAAGGGACAGAGATATGAACAATGGACTAATGGTGATACCAGGAGAGGATGAGCAGCCTTCATTGTCTCCTGAATCTCCCTCCCACTTCAACTGGAAAATGTAAGCTTCTATTCAGAATATGTCTCAGAAATCCCATTTCTAAAATCTTAAAGAAAATATCTGTGAGTTTCAAACTTTCTGCATCTAGTTTTTTCTCTTCCTTAACACATGAGATTTCCTTCCTCTAAGCTTAGGTGGTGAAATTTACTTTTTTCATACAATGTCTAGAATCATCTAAGTACACACTATTTAGTGGGTGGATGGATGCACAATAAAAGATGTGGGGGGTATGGATGGATAGATGGACAGATTAGAGGGCACTGACAAAAACTAAATAACCCATGCTTTTGCTGAGTCTATATTTTACAGAGCTAGGCGTTGGGACTGGCATATAGAATCAATCTAGAAAGGCATAATAGGAACCAATAACTAAAGTAACACTAAATGTCAAGTGTTATAGATGAAATAAGAGGCCCTCACTGTAACATTACAGAAGTTCAAAAGATGAAATTATTTAAGTAGTAGTTTGTTTTCTACTTCAAGTTATTTAAAGAGTTTTCCTTGAAAGAAAAAAAAAGGTGTTATTAATTGCTAAGCAGTCACAATACTTTTGAAGTTTATTACTTCGCATCTTTTGAGTTTTGTAGAAAAATGTGTCACTAATACAGAAAGAATCTGAAAATCTGACTGGCAGTACCTGGATGCAGGTAGATAAAACAGCTGTCTGTATCTCTGAATGAAAACTTCATCATCACCCTCTCAAATGGCAGCCTGCTATGAACTAAACCATGACACGCCTATATTCCTATAATATTAATATTTTTCTAGTTTTTCTGGAATTGCTTAAAGGCTACTTAAATTCTAGAACATGTTATTCAAATAAAAACTGTGGTAGATTTCTGCTAGCTTGATCTAAAGCAAGGCATTACTGAGTTGTCCTTGAGATAATTTCAGGATAGTGTGTGCATAAAATCAGAGGACCATGTCCTCCTTCATGTGGCCGACATCCAACCGCCACAGGGAACTTAGTGGTTTAGACACTCTCCACTCCTAGTTTTGGTCTCTCTCAAGAACCTCACTCCTACGTTTCAAGTATTAACTGCACATTAGCAGGGCATTCAGAGTGAGTTCTTTATTTTCCAAATTCATCTCCTCACAGAGGAACGGGGAGACAGTGAGGGATTTCTTTTGCTTCCTAAAGGAAAAGAGTGAAGATTGGCCCAAATACATAATGATCTAAATCTTAGTCTATGTAGCTAAAAGCCCAAATTTGGATGTATTGTGGGCACAGAAATAAGCACCTTTGACTCATTTTATTTGTTGAACAGAGGGAATTACTTCAGGGAGAAAAAAAATGCATGCAGGTAAATAATTACACAGAAAGCCAGATTCCTCCTTCTAAATAAACATCATGGGCGCCAGGTCAGCGCTGGACCATGATTTGTAGCCCCAACTCCCTCATGCGCTCTCATTCACGCATCTGACTGCAGTCAAAATGACATTGAAACTCAGCTCACCTTCCCATGAAACTCTGGAACTGAAGATCCCTCTTTTTGTAACAGACCCAAGTTCTTCAACTATGAGCATCAGGCCACCACACTGGACAGACGTCCAGCTCCCGTGGCAAGTTCACAAAAACCATATTCTTTGGGCAGAGAGGAAGAAATGAGAAAGAAAGATGAGTGTGAGTGCAGGGAATGACCAGCAGCCAGCTCCCCAGGGAGAGAATGAAAATGAAAATGACTCAGGTTGAGGTTTATGCCGCTTTTCGTGGCATAAATTCCCCCATAGGATGGATGTCAAGCTACCGACATGATTTCACCCTTGGAGCCCACTGCCCTCAGGCACCAATCAAGCTGGCACCCCCAGCCTTGTCCATGAAGAAGAAGTAGAGGAGAAAAAGCATGGGAGGCGTGAATAAAACAGTTGGTGGATGTGAAACGGGTACCACGACACCGTCAGGTCTACCTGAGCTTCTAAGAAGACGATATTTTGTATGTATTTCAAATCTTAGAGAAAGAGTGTGATCTGGGACATTTTAGAGAGGTGGGATTTAGTAGAATCATTTAGCACAATTCAATTCTGAGTTTTCAAGTATGCATGGTCTTTGCTTTTTTTTAAAAAAAAATGCCTCATTAAGGGCTAGAATGGTGATTATAAACATGGGCTATGAGAGTCTGGGCTCCAACTCTAACTGCAGGACCTGTCGTGTAGCACAGTAACCCCTAAACCTCAGTTTCCTCATCTGTAAAATGAGAATAATTAAAGTGCCTCCCGAGAATTGTGTCCCCCTCAAAGATGCCCACGTTCTGATTTCTGGAATCTATACCTACAGTGCTTTACCTGGCAAGAGGTCGGGGAGTGCAGCTGTGACTGAGTTAAAGGCCTTGAATGGAAGCTCGACCTGGACCAGGCTGCACCCAGTCCAGTCTCCTAACCCCTCAATTCAGACATCTGACAAATGCATCACTTAGGCTCGGTCAGACTGGGCTAATAAGAAATTAAAGACTCGGGAGGAGCAGGGACATGCTGGCCCTTTAGGGTGACTAGAAGAGACATCATAGACCTAGGGGGCTCTGAATGAGACATAACATCTCCAAATCTGGGAGCTGGAGTCAGGATCACAGTGCCGGCAGGCTGGGTGTTTGGCATAGTCCGTCCTGGTCCATGGATGGGTCTTCTTGCTGTGACCTCACATGGGGAGGACGGGGAACTCCAGAGGTCTCTTGGGGACCCTGATCACTTCCTGGGACCCCCTGCTCCTCTTCCTCATGACCCCATCACCCCCTGCCCACTCACAGGCTCACCTCATGCACACTGAGGGTTAGATTTCAACACACGAATTTTGAGAGGATTTACATGCAGTACGTAGCAGGGAATAAGCAAATAAAATGGGAAGCTGAGCACCTAATAGGGAAAAAGGGTAGTGTGGATGACACAATGTTAGGAATAATGTATGCAGTCATTATGTGTCATTGCATTGGAAATGAACCTAGACCTGCTGTGGAAAAGAAATATTCTCATTTAGACTTGCTTCTTTGCTTGCCTTCTGCCCCTCCAAAATATCTTTTCAGCAACATCAGAGCAGAAGGCTGCCAAACTCAGAGACACAGTGTCCATGCAGGGCACTAAGCCTCTTCTGAAAGGGGCCTGTATAAATCCCGTGTGTGATCGTCCTGTCAGGGAAGGTCCCTGGGTCAACAGCTGAAAAGCTTTGCCATGGAAAACAATGCATTTATCAGATTCCTACTTGCATAGTCCTCCAACCCTGCAATAGTTTTGGAAAAAGCGTCTGCAGGAGGGGACAGTGGGAGGAAAGTAGGCAGGTGTATCTCTACAGACATCTTAGCGTCTTCCTCTGTAAGTACTGCTCTACACCTTTTCTTAATCTACGTCTCCGACTCCTCCCTGGACGGCCTCCAAGGCACTCCTCAGGACCAACCTGGACACACAGGCCTCCGGGAGGTGCCAGCAGGACCGTCGGCTGTGCTGAGGAGAGACGGAACGCACGCATCCGGATTCCTGCATCTGTCACGCTTGTGTCACGCGGAGGGCTGTCAGCCGCTCCCTGGGACAGACCCTAAGCAATGACAACACCCCCAGAAACCAGTTTATCTTCCTGCGCAGACGGACAGAGCATCCTTTCCCTGGATGGTTTTATCAGATGTCTTTGACTGTGTGAACGAGAATAAAGCCCGCTTAATAAACATGTCTTGCTGAAAAACTCTTTGTAATGGCTCAATATTTATTTCCTTTTCTTCCCTTCACTTTCTGAATGCCTTTGAAAGCTTGTTTGAAGCCGCCGTCTGAACTCTCCCTGCTCCGTGCGCACCCTAGTAGGAGAAAAGCTGCTATTGTGAGCCACTCGGCTTTTTGGCGTGAGAGATAAGCTGCGGCAGAAACCGCTCGCTGTCCTGAAATTTAAGAAGACATGCAACCCAGAAGCGCCGGGCGCTGGGCTTGTCGGAAAGCTCTTCTGTCATTGATATGAAGAGACAGAGAGAGAGAAAAATCCCCCTTTGATTGAAGAAAATAGGGCACATCTGCACCGTGAACGCTAGTCACCACAGCGGCATGAAAGCTGAGCCCACGGAGATTGTTCGGAGGGACAGAATTTTCTGGACGTCGGATATTTTGAGACCCAGAAAATAATCATCTCTGTGGCTTGCTTTTGTCCCTTTTCAAAAACTGCAACTCGACATCCTTTGAAAGGTGACTGTCTTTAAGATCATGGGCGGCAGCGTCTCCAAATGCTGAAATAATTCACTTTATCCTTCGCAATGCCTAGCTGCCCAGTTACTGACACCCGCTGGCATGTCGGGGAGCATTTGAGCATGTGCAGGGGGTCGGGGGAGCACACAGGCTGGGGGCGAGGCCACCACACTGCACTGGACGCAGTGCAGACACTATGCTTATGTGGGAAGCATGGGAACCGGTGAGGCCCAGTGGGAGGAATCTGGACCTGACCTTTAGCACCCTTGGACAAGCTCCAGGAAAGGGGCCTGCACACAGGACATTCGACTCCAATACGGCTGATGTGTTTGTGGTGGTTTTGCCCTGAACACTCTTCCAATAGCAAAATGATCCCCCTTTCTTTACTATCTGCATGAAATGTCTCTAAGTCCACTGTTTCGCCTGACCTAAACAATTTCCTTTGCTAACTGTGGGCTCTTCTCTGATTTACAATGCCTTCGTTTGACATATTTTGGCATCAATTCACAAATCACATTCTAAAACAACATTCCTGGGGAAAGGTGAATTCACAAGACACCCTTAGGCCAAGGTGACACACACTGACACTGGCCATGAATGAGCCTGCCCATATAGCTCTACTCACTCGGGAATCTTCGTCAGCAACCATCCAGGAGGTAAGAATGGGCTAAGATGAGTGCTCCTATCACTGGTACCCACTCATTTTAAAGTATCAGTATCTGGCACAAAACATTACAGGACTCTGGGGTCTGACACTCTAGGTGTCTCAGTACTCATCTTGGCCACCCGCACTCTCTGGCCTCTCCCCCTAGGGCATCGTGAGTCTTGTCCCCATAGCCTCTCACACACTGGAGGTATGATGGACATGAGGCTTTCCAATGAGACACAGGTAAGTTCCCATGGGCTCTCTGTGGATCACTTTTCTGTGTCAAGTTGACCAGATTCATAAAGATGCCCAGGTTATTGGCAGCATTTTATCCAGGTGTCTGTAAGGGTGTTTCAAGACAAGATTATAACTGGAATCTGAAGACTAAAGTGGGTGGCACACTCTAGTCATCCAGGGCCTGATAGGATAAAGTGGTGGAGGAGAGAGAGGAGGAGATCACTGCTCAGCTGGAGCTGGACACCCTTGAAGTCCGATCACAATAGTTTGAAGGCTGGTTAGTGATCTTAAACAGGGGACTAGCTGAGACTGGGAATGCTAACTTAGGAGCATGAGCATTGGCAGCAGAACTAATCCACAACGTTGTCTAACCCTCAGTATTGTCCTTCCTCATCCCATCTGCTGATGAGAATGGAGCTAGAGGTCTGCAGCCCGCAAGCTCTGGTCCTGCCATCTCTTCAGGTCTCACCTCCAGGAAACCAGCCCGTCCACACTCTCCTCATCACTCCACACCCTTATTATTTTCTGTCGCAGCTTAACAGGTGTGGCTTCACAGCTTGTCTGTGACCCCTTGGAGCCCTCAGAAGAGATGGGCTGCATGTTGGCCATGACTGTCTCCAGTGTCGAGCCGAGTAACAAGCCCACAAAATGAACATAGCATGTATTTGTTGACTCATTGAAGAAGGGGATTTGTTCATACCCTCAATCACTTCTGCCTGAAACCTCACAGGATAAAATTATCCCTTCTTCCCTTCCTCCCTGTCTCTTCATTCTGTCCCATGATCGCTCCTCCCACTCTTAGTGGAAGAATGGGCTGCTAGTCTCAGGAGTTTGTCCAGAATGCGATGTGGTGTGTCAGGAGAGAAACTCTGTCTTGTAGAGGATTGTCCTACATAGGGCAGTTGTGTCACCCGCATCCAGCAGAGAGCAGAACCCATGCTGATATTTCAGCAGAGATGGTGCACAGGTGCTGGTTGCCTGACCAAGGGATGAGCTGAGAAGTCAAACATGTCAGCAGGCTAGTAATGCCTTCTGATCCTGGGAAGGAGTGGGAGAAGGTGTGTTACCAGATGTTAAGAGTGGAATCCCAGGGCCTTCCCTATGGAAACATACTCCACAGGGGACTGCAAACCACATTTAGCAAAGCAGAGGGAAGAAGGAACAAGAACTGGTTCAATTCCAAATTGAAGATGGAGAGCAAAGGGGTCAGGAAGATGGTGTCCCTCAGACAGAGTTCAGGATATCCCACTGAAAGATGTTGACTTAACCAAAGGGGCAAAATGTCCATCAGCATCATATCCCCATATTGTGTTGCTGCTCCCTTTGAACTTCTAACAATATTCTGTATCTTTGTATGATCAATGACAGAAAGAGAAAAATAAGCCTCTAGAAAAAAAAAAAAGAAGTACCAGTCAATAGTATAATTGTACATTTGTGTCCAAGTTTCTTCAGGGAAAGACATTTATAATGCATAAAGAACAAAGAAAAATGTTAATCATTTTAGGGGGGGAAATGATCATATTTCTATAAGATCCAAGATTCTGATACATATAAATATCGGTTCTAAAAAGTCTAGAAAGTCAAGTTCATATAAACAAGTATAATGAATTCAACTTTCTAATTTGTGCTTTTCTAAACAAAGAAACCAAATAACTAATCCAATTTTCTCTGGGTTAGAAGGGTCATAGTTCAGTCATGAGGTCAAATTCATAGAAACATAAGGGCAGAAGTTATCTTTTCTGTGTGAGTGGCACCTCAGAGTTCCAGTAATGAGTACTCATCACTTGGCATTGTTACCACAGAGCTGTCATTGTCTGACTTGGTGCTGAGAAGCAGGTGTGTAGGAAACATTCTTAGTTCCAAGTCAGGTTGGAGGAAAATCTAACAGGTCAGAAGGTCACGCATGTTCTGTCTTCCACTCCTACTGCTACAAAAACATGGCCGCTACCTCCCTGATTGCAGAGGGGCAATAATGCTTCATTCTAAAGGAATTGATTTGTTAGCAAAACTTGGCATTACACAGCATCCAAATGAATGCTGAAATGACATCAAAGTTGAAGTTCAAATAATGTAAAAGGATACATTACAAGTATCATCAAGTATTATAAAGGGATCAATTCATACAGATGCTCTGATATTCTTATGAAAATTTGTCTTATCAACTTATCAAAGGGGTCCCTAAACTTATTCACTGGTGTAAGTTTCCTTTAAGGTGTAACATGTTCTAGAAGATAATAAACTAGTTCAAGAAATTATTTACCAACTCGCCTTCAGGTTAATGAGTCCTTCCACTTCACTATAGAAGGTCATGATTATGGTCTGGTATTAGCAGTATTTCCAAATGTCCCCATGCAAGAGATGGGAAGAACCAGGAGATGAGTCTCCATTGGTGATGGGTCCACTCTGGGGTCAGCAGCCTCACAGCTGCCTTATCAGAAGATGAGAATAACGATAAGAGTATTTGCTTACCCATGCCAAATCAATTGTTTCTAGAATTGAATGACATGTGTGAGGAAGCACATTTTAAGCTAAAGATGACAGAGATACTGTCTTATGATAGCTGGGCTCTGTCTGTCCCTGCCTGGAACAAGCTGGGTCAACTCCCAAGATGCTAGGTATGATTGTCCTCCCAGAAACAGAGCCAAAGTCCAGTATCTCTCTTTCTACACTTTCTCGTCCTCCCACCTTTGCCTTCCACACAAAATCAGAGTAGAGTCGATTTCCTTGAGGTGTGGCCTTTGAAGTGAACTCACTGTTTTTTGGAGATGGCAGACTAAACATGGCTGTGTAGATGCCAGGTAACGAAGGCACTCTGTGGGTTAAGGTGGCACCCACCAGGGAGCCAAGTGACAGAACACAATTGTATGTTCACTCCGGGCAGGTGTGGGTGCAGGCGTTCACCTTCTTGGGTTTGGGGTCTCAGGTATGCAGCCTCCCACATTGGTGACACCCATCTTCGTTCTACCAGCACTTGTGAGGCAAGCAGGAGACACTAGGACAGGTCGCTAGGCCTCAAGAGAGTCACTTCATGAACAAATTCTGTAGGCCTCCCCCACCCACGGACATTAAGCTACATTGGCATCTAAATTGGTGAGTGAGGCAACTGTGTAATAAATTAATGTGGGGTCCGTAAAACTGGATGGGTGGATTCTGTTTGCCCACCGTGCTAAGAAAGAGGTAACTTGTTCATCTTTTCCCATTGAATATTGTTTTCCTTTTGAACAAAAGTAAGGCTATATGTTTGCATTCTAAACAATCTTAGTTATGTTATAATGAGCTTCTCCATGGTGCCCTTGAGAGAGACTTTGGAGACAGTCGGAATGTTGGCTCTCCCTTTGTTTTGTTATCTTATTAACATGCAATGATTTAATTAGCAAACAAAAGCAGTGCTCCTTAAATTCCTAGCATTAGGTTATCTTATTTTATATGTAAATACGTTAAGTTTTAGCAATTGTTCTAACAAGGGCTTTCAAAACTCAATTAACTAAATGTGCCTTGAATATTTCAAACTATATGTATAAATTTAATTTATGATGGTTTCCTTATCTTCCCTTTAATGGTCTCTCTTATAAACAAAAACTTCCCACATATTTTACAAGTCAAATAAATGCAATAAACTGAATTTATAAATAGAGTGATTCCCAAATTCTCTTCAATATTCCAATCCTGTCTACAACTCTTACTAAATTATCTTAACGCCTTTCAATTTAAAATAACAAATCTAAATTTAACTAAGCAATTACATGTTTTAATTCGGAATCATAGGAGTAAGCTCCTATATACTCTATGTGTCAGATTCTTTTAAATATTACAATTACTTAGACTGCTAAATATAATCAGATTGTTCCTAACACTCAAAAGTGTTGATACCCTGGGCTGGATTTATTTTGTGCTCTCTCATCTTAATTCTAAGTCTTCCCAAGGTTAAAGACACATGCACATTAATAAAGAAGTTTCACCAGACATCAAATGTCCCAGCAGACAGCTGAGAATGAGTCCTGCAACGCTGACAGCAGACGGGTCCTGTCACTGGCCATCTCGAGGAATCTTTTTTTTAAATAATTGCTTTGCCAAAAGGAGAATTCTAAGTCTCATCCCTCAAAATGGGTGATCTTCCAGTCTTTCTACTCTGGATTCTGTGCTTCAGGCCTGGTGTTCCTGAAACCTCCTTTCACATCACAGCCAGACCGGGACCCAGTCCCTAGTCCTAGGTCTCTCCCCGGTCATTGCACCAGTGTACTGCTTTCTACTAACCCAGCTTTATCTGGTTTTGGAGAATTTGGCTGGAAGTCACCTCATTAGTGACAGACACGTGAAATTTTAATGAGATTTTTTTGTTTTTTTCTTTCTCGAGTTGTGCGGTGAACTTCCCTCTCACCTGGCTCTTCCTGAAAATTTCCCAAATGAAAACAAAGCCAAACCAAGTGCTCTCGCCATTCCCATAGGAGTTCTTCACTTGGAGTTAATTAATTTCAAAAAAAGAAATCACTCTTGCTTCATCTACAAAGGTATCCACAGCAACCAAGCCCTGACTCACCCCGTCGATAATCTCTAGGGGTGCCTGGCGCACTTGGTGACTTACAAAAGTTCCCTCCAGTGGCCTTGATTCACACATTGGGAACACAGAACTCTCAGGAAGTTCACACTGATTCTAAAAGATCACGCTTGCATCCAGAGAACCTACCTGGTTAGGCACATTAGCACTTTCTCTTCCTCAATCTGAAAGGACTAATTCCGAGCAGAAAATTAAAACAAATCATTTAAAAATCTACTGTGGTGTTAAAGGTCCCAAATCACTTTGCTTCTATTATCTCGTTGAGGGACACTGTCTCTTTGGGCCTCAGTTTCCTCATCGGTAAGAAATAGGGTTTGGTTTAAGGGACCTCTAAAATCTTCCTTCTGAAAGATGATGAGTTAATGAGCTGGCCAGGGAGAGCAAACAGAATCCAGAATCCCATTATATGTTATCATCACCATTATAAATGGAAAGCCAAAGAGATTGGAATTTTCCCTTCCAAATCGTTTACTTAGCAGTATTTTCATAAACGAACCTGACCTTCCTGAGATAAGAAAAAATGTCAACTTTCGGATGACCAAAATGGAATATTTGAGGAGAAATATACTGTGAAAATTATGCTGAGATTGTTATCCTGATGGAAATTTGGTAAAGTTCTCCTTATCCGAGGGAAACCATTTCAGGCCAGACAATAACAGAAAGGTGAGGAAATTTTTAAAAGCCTGCACTTACACATTCCCTAGACTTGCTTGCACATGGAGTATGAACTGGTTTCAGAGCACATCACACTAGTTTATGTCACAAGCACCATTCCAGTAAGATCTGTTTCTCTTGGAACCCTAAGAGAAAGGAGAATCTTAACGCTCTAAGGACAGTCCTCAGCACCTGACAGACTTTATATCCTAAATCCTCCATCATGATTCCCAGAGAAATAAGCTGAGGGTGCTGGGTCCAGAGAACAAGTCAGCTGCCCAGACCCCAAGTTAAATGAGGGATTTGGGCCTGGAATCTCTGCTGCCTGCTTTCACATCCACCTTCTTAGACAAATACTCCACACCCTGCCTCTTGGGAAGTTTGTGGGCCTCTGCTGAAGCATTCTTCAGAATGACCCTCTTAAATCAGATGTCTGCCTTTTCCCAAAATGCAAGTGAATTCCTGAAGGTGGGCGTTATTTCTGAGAACAGTTCAAATCTGGAAAGCACCTACGTTTCTATTACAGAGGTTCTGTCTCATTCTGGGTTTATTCGGGGAAAAAAGATGGGTTATTTGGGGAAACATGCTTCCAATTTTGACAGGCTGTCTAAAGCAGGAGTTGAGGGGACATATGGACAGCGAGGTCACCAAACATGGAGTAAGGAAATGGCCACTAACAAAACAGCAGGAAGGAAACTAGGAGAAATCATGTGAAGAAAACGAAAGGCTTAAAGGTCACTGACATAAGAGTCTTTAACCTGCACCCATTTGCAGAGACAGCTTGAAAAGGCCAACCCCCAGACAGCCTAAACTAGCAAATACTTGTCCCTTAGAGTGGAGGGTGGGAAGCTACTTTGGGAGGAAACAAAGTTGGATTCATATGTGAAGTAAGGAAAAAAAAGATGTCCCTATGGCGTCACACCAATCCTCCCACAATCACCTGGAAGATGGTTCTGGAGAAGCTAGCTGGCAGCTGGTGGGTGGACGCCCGACCTCAGGTCAACATTTTGGGCTCTGTGAAGAGCAAAATCTCTCATAGCTGTCACCAAATGAAGCTATCTCTTTGCTGATTTCTAATACAAGACTCTGACCTCATGTTTTAAAAAAATAATAAGAGCCATATTTTTCAGTCTGATTTTAAAGTGATTGAACATCACAGTCCTCTTCTTTCAGAAATTCTGACTATTTTCTGCTTTTCCAGGAAGCAACCATTCATTTTGGAAGATGGGAAGAATTGAGAATCATCATGCAAATGACCTCCATTCTGCAAATCTGGTTCTCTGGAATTTACATGGTTATATCTCCTACTACCCAGGGGTCTGCAGAATATCAAAGTACCCCCAAGTGTCCTAATTTGCTGCAGTCTGGAAAGCTCACCCCAGTCTCCTAGCCCTGGTTCATATCTCTCCATCAGGGCCCCTGCCAGTCCCTGACCACAGATGCTGAGGGAGTCAGGGAGTCACACCTCAGCCCTCCCTCAGCAGCTGAGAATCATGCGAATAAACAGGCACAGTGGAGGTATGCTTGATCATAAGCCACCGGGAGGCAGGTGGTAGGAACACAGTCCTGGGTACATGAACAATCTGGGTGCACAGAGTTAAGTGTTTCGCAACTTTTCTTTTTTTTCCATTACCTTTCAACTGGGTAGAAAGCATATTTTCCAGAAGGAACTCACTGAAGCATTCTCTGACAGCCACTCAGGGCGTTTTTACTCGCTTTACCTGAACCGCCAGTATCGAGAACATGACTGTGTGCAGTGGGAAAAAACAATCACCAGCTCCCAGTGCACCTGTGGAGCTGAAGAGACGAGAAAGCATGTTTGGGGGGAATTTTTATCTTGCTTGACAACAAAATCATCCTGTGAAGCTGGACCCCACTCCGGAGTAAAAGCTAGAGATTCATCAAGGGGAGTGTTCCAAAGCAGCTGTGTGAGAGGCACTTCCCAGAGACCTAGAACCTGAACACTGCAGGTGGGCTCCTCAGGGATGGGACTGTCCTGCAGGAGGCCACAAGCCAGCAGAAAAGTACAACATGATTCTAGGGCAATGGTCCTACTCTAAAGACAGGAAGGGACATTGGGGTTTCCCTAAGTACTTTAAGATCATTGGAACTGATCTGTGTCCTGGTCCCTTCCAGCTTTGGGGCACTTTTCTTACAGACATGTCTGGGCTGTCAAGGGAACCATGCCTCTAACAACAGGTGTAATGGTCAGGTGCACCAGTCTCCTCCTGCGTCCTCAGGGAAGAGCTTCTCAAAGGGACCGCAAGAGAGTATCTCCTGCAAAGCTTGAAAGTGTGTGTGTGTGTGTGTGTGTGTGTGTGTGTGTGTGTGTGTGTCCAAGCCTAGAATGTGCCCATTAGAACAGAATTCCAAAGTGGGACCTGCTGTCTGAGTTTGCAAAGTTCCCAGGTCATTCTGATGTAGAGTTGGATGGGGACTCCAGGCTCACTTTGTCGCCATGTATGACGGTGGGTTGTACAGGTGGCTGGGGGGGTGAGAAGGAAAATTTGAGGTAGGAAGGAATTTTACCTGGCAGTTAGGAAAGAAAAACAGCTTAGGAGCCTAAAGGTAAATTTGATTTCCAACACGGTTTCCCTACTCCTGGACGTGTAAGCTTTTTCCCTGGTTGTTGAGTGTGTTCTGAGTACCCTCTGGTGGAAGGAGCAGGAATCGCCTCGGAAATCTCCAGAACACGCTCCTCTGGCGGCTCTGTTGGTCCTGAGCAGTGAGCCCAGGGGAAGGGCTTCTGAGGAACGCAAAAAACAAAGGGCCATCTGCCGAGTGATTCTCAGTTAAGCAGTCTCGTAAAAAGATTGAGCACGTTGTCAATTTGACACTGCAATTACCAAAACTAGCTGAATTCTGGCTCCTCTTCGTCACCAAATCATTTTCATTTATAAGGAAAAGGAATGGAGACATTAACAACTTTTAATTACCAAGTCTCTGCTGGTTTACTTGTTCAGGAAGAAATGGTGAGACATTAAAAGTCAAGATGCAGAGCATATCAGATCCCAGCGTCACAGAATCTCGCACCCCCTAAATTTGTAAGCTTCCCAAATGAAGTTTCACACTTAACATTCCAACTCCTCCCAGCCCAGGCTGCAGAAAGGCCTTCCTATAAATGGATAATTATCCATATCGCTCCATCTGCACATTTTAGGAGCTCTACCTCCAAAGGAAAAACCTGGGCTACGATGCCCACTGGTTCCTCTCACTGCTGGTTTTCTGAGGTCCAGAGGTAGCACAGTTGAAAGCTCTTGTTCAGAGAATCTTGTTGCACGTGTGGAGGACACAGAAATAGCTATGTGCTTTTTTGTCACAGTCAGCAGCATCTGAAGCATATGATCGCGGTGCCCTCTGTGTAAGGAGTTTCCTACGAGCCCCAACTCCTAGGCGAACTGGTGCAGCCGGGGCTTGTTTCCCAGGCTGGGAGGACGTGTCGGTGGGCAGCAGTCTTTCTCATGCCCAGGGTTGCCTGCCTGTGTCGTCTTACCCCTCACTATTTTCACCATGACACACTAGCAAATGGGAAAAGGCACCATAAATTTAGATTCTTCCAATTCAAAAGCTCCATCCTAGAAAGTGTTCTCTTCATTCCCTCTGCTCATTCATGGCACGGCATGCTCCATGTTTCTGTAGAAGTGAAACAACCAAGCCATGAGGTCCTCAAATGTGCTGGTGACCGGAAGTCCAAGTGACACGAGTCTACACAGTTCCCATGGTGTCAGGTCAACTCACTATGGGGAAGTCGGCAGTCTGGTCCTGTTCTCTGGAAATTCAGCAAGCACCCCAGGTGGTGGTAAGGTTGTGCAGGTGTCACGGGTGGCCAGACACAAGTATGGGCCACTTGGAATTGGGGTGGGCCCCTGAGTGCCTGACCGCATCCCTCCTGGACTAGCCTCACTTGGCTGCTCTCTGCTCACACCTGGTTTCAAGTAGGTTTCAGAGGACATCTTCCACCCGCTGTGTTTCTCTGCTTCCACAGTCATTGCACAGTCTGGCTCCAGGTTTTTCTAATGAGCAGGTGCAGGAGACAAAAGTGACCTGTGGCTGTGTCTGCACTAATGTCACACAACCACCATCGGTTTTGAACAGCTGCTGGGTTAACACTTCCACCTAAGATGGAAGTATTCAGAGAGATATGATTATGAAGAAGGGGAGGGGAAGCAAAGGAACCTTCCCCGTTTCTTGCCATCAGGTCCTTGGGGACTCAGGAGATTAACTGGAAAATTAAGAATTGATCACTACACACGACTTTGAGTTTGTGGCCTGACAAAATAGTATTTTCCGAGGCTAGGAATATGACTCCTATGCACAAATAAACACCTATCAGAGAATATTCTGAAAGCATTAATAAATGAAGAAACAATAAGCTATGAACACTATTCCAACAGACAGTGTGAGAGGCAGAGATGGCTCAGTCAGAATGAGAAAGGGATCCAGAATGGCTAATGTCCTAGAGGCCAATTGAGGAAATCAAATTTCCTGATAATGACCAAGAGCCCAAAACAACCTGTGCCCATCGACAGATGAGTGGATGCAGAAGATGAGGTCTATACATACAGTGAAATACTACTCAGCTATCAAAAAGACGAAATTTTGTCATTTCTCGAGGATGAACCTAGAGGGGATTATCTTTAGTGAGATAAATCAGGAGAAAGACAAGCATTATATGATTTCACTCATATATGGCATATAGAGAAACCAAACAAATAAACCAAAAATAAACTTTTAAAATTAATTTAGTATCTATTGAGCTTTGCTTTACAAAATAATAGAAGTCATATGTGCAGATTCATCATTCCTAAAATATATGGCAACACACCCTACCTGGCACCAAATTGCCAAAAGTCCCCCACCACTATCCATTGCACCACCCCCCACCACCATTTTCCTCCATTCCCCACTCCATTCCTACTGGTAACCCAAGTTCTATAGCTAATGTGCAAGAGCTATTTTTTGTTTAAACTGTTCCTTTGTTTTGCTTCTTGATGTCCCACATATAAGTGAGATATCCAGTATTTATCTTTCTCCTCCTATATCACTTAGCATACCTCCACTAGTTTCATCCATGTTGAATCAAACATATAGATTCAAAGCAGTGGTCACCAGAAGGAGAAATGAAAGGAGAGGGTAAATTAGGTAAAAAGGAGTCAGTTCCATGGTGATGGGTAGAATAGAACTGCTGATGGTGAACAACATGTATTCTGTAAAGATGTTAATTTACAATGATATACTCTTTAAACCTACATAATGCTTTGAGCAAAAATAAATTTTAAAAAAGTAAGTACAATGAAAAACTATACTTTGGGTCTACTTTTTAGAGAAAGGAAGTCAATCACATCGCTACTGGATAATGCTCATGTGAATTGCTACACTTCAGCATGTGTTTTGCAGAGCTGCAGAGCTGCAGAACTGACCAATAGAAAATAAGTGAAAAAAGCACCCCCTACAGGCTTGGATGTCCTTGGGCTACACCCACTCCCCATGAAAGGACCCCAGCCACTTCCTTCCGGTGCCTAGACCTGGACAGGTAATCCCCAAGGGGGTCACTCATAGCAGTCATGACCAGGACGTTTAGAGGAGCCTGTGATTATGGGGACTTCAGACTGGATGCCACCTCAATTTGAAGATGAGGCTTTAATAAGGTCTCATGAACCAATTCCTGAAGGAGAGCTCTAGGTCAGGAAAACCAGGGAGGATTGGGCAGTGTCTGGGTATTGCTGACATGCCCACCAGGAAGGAAAAGAGGGTGTCATGTTCCAGTAAGCAGGACAGGTGCTCAACCAGGGCCACAACCCCCAGGACAAATAGCAGGGTAGCTGGGCTGTGGACAGTTCCCTCAGTGGGAGCCCCGGCCCAAACAGTACTGGATGACAGCTCTAAGAGGCAGCACAAATGCTCCTCTGTCACCACAGGGGAGGGTGTGACTCAGATTTGAATCAGCCACTCCAGCTTCCACGTCCAGGAACAATGTTAGATCAGGGGAACATTTGCTCTCTTACTGTCTTCAGTCCACATGCCCACTCTGACTCACGCAATTTCTGGGAGGACGGCTCAGAGCAAGATTGCTCCTTTGACATTCATCAACATGTAAATGGTTGAGAACAATGCTCTCAGAAACCGCCCAGCACCCAGCTCTGTGAAAGATGATTTCTCAGACAACTATCTGGGCACCTCTCCTTGTTCAATCATTTCATTCTGATTAGAAAAATAAAGAAAGCTCTCTGCCTGGAAGGGGATTGTGGGGAGGGGGAACCTGCAGTGGAGGGAAAGGGAGGGGAAAGAAGGCGGGGACGGAAGAGCAGGATTTCTTTTCTGTCTCCCTTCATCGCTTCTCCACATGACCAGATACAGAAACCATTAGGAGAATTTTCAGCATCTCTTTAATTCAGTTTTGCTGAAAGAAATGATGTCCCAAATTAGTCATGTTCACCACACCTGAATTAACACTAAGATTTCCATCAAATTAAAAGCATTTTGCAAGATTGGAATTGTTTCTGCAATGGCTGAAGCCCCGAACTTCAGGCATGACTGAGTAAGGCTCAGGACATCACACCTGGCCAACGCTCTTGTCCGGGCTTAAGAGGATAGAATAGCAGGTAACATGTAAACTGCATTTCAGAGATCTTCAGGATGGTTGTTTTGCAGGGTTGTGTTGGGATGTTGGGTTTAGGGCCACAGAGGGAGGGCTGGGGCAGAGAACCAGAAGAACACCGACCCAAACCGCCACCCCCCCGCCCCGCCTCGACACCCCCTCACGCAGAATCACTGTGCATCTGGCTTTAAGGGAATGTGGAGTACAAGTGAGAAGTGACTGTCGGTGGATTTCATATGTATCCATATGCAAGCGAATACAAGTATCTGCTGCAGAAATATGTGTGTATGTGTATATATATATGTATACACATACATATTATAACATATGCAAAAGTTCTTCATAGAAATGCACATTTTAAGAAGAGGTTAGAGACACTATATAAAGGATGCATTCCTCAAAGTTGATGTGCTATTCAAAGGAGCGCTGCAATGACAGGATAAAATGCCTTCCTGTCGAGCATCAACTGCTGGGTCTTGAATTAACCAGTGAGGATCCTCAGGACTCTACATGACACCTCTCCCAGACTGGGAGCTGGGCTGCTTGATTATGCAAGACCAGAAATGAAGGAGCAGGAGAAAGACACTAACTGCTTATGTTCTGTTGCCAAAAAAATAAATAAATAAAATAAACCTAGAAAGAAAAGGAAAGAGTTCACATTTTGAAAGTAAATAAAGCTAAAAAAAAAAAAAGTTTATTTGACATGAAAAATAGTAGCTATCTGAAATATTGGAGATAAAAATCTTGGATAATCAACTGGGGGACTCTTATTCAATTGTCTTTTATTGTTACTTTTACCTGGCTTCGGGTCATAATTTTCCACTTGTATTCACTAATTTGAAATGCACTGGTGCTGACAGTGATACAAAGAAGAAGAAAATTCTAGAACTGTGTATTTGTAAATCATATGCAAAACACTTTACTGCGGGTTCCAAATACTAATATGTGTCTGAGTGTACATGTGACTCTATAAACACTTTGTAGAAACGTTTTAGAGGAAGGGAGGGAGGGAGAGAGGGAACCAGTAAATACAGAAGAGTGTCTGTCTCTCTTTGAAGAGTCTATGATACGGATCTTTATTAAGCTGCACTATTATATCTGTCTTCATTGATTTTGTGAGTTCATGGAAGGACACCCAATTGCACTGCCTTCTTAAAGCACCTGAGCAGGACGGTAAGGTGAGCCCTATTTTCCTCATCTACGTCTCTTTCACTACTGGGGTGCTTGCAGACACCTCAATCAATGGATCATCCACCTTGTTTATACTGGCCCCTGTCTCTCCTGCTGTGTGTCCCCCTGTCTTCAAGCTGGTATATCTTTAACCTGATGGGAGTCCAGCTCTTCCCATAGTGATGCTTAGTCCACACTCCCCAAGAGCAAGCTCCACATCCACACTGACCACATCTCCCACACCCAGCCACTCAGCAAGATGCTTAGAGCTCACCATCTCCTAAAACCACCCCACCTGGCTTCTGTTCCACGGTGGGCTTGTTGTCTCAATCACCTTCACTGAAAACGATGTAGAGGGGCAGTCACCAAGATGGCCCCGGTCACACTCCCTCCTCCACTGACTGTGGCCTCAGCCTGTGGAGCCCCTCCAAACGCCATCTTTACAGGTCTGTGGGTGAAGCGTGTCTTCTCCCTTGCCGGTCTTGATTCTAGACATTCAGGCTCACTCTCCCTCTAGTCACATCCTTTTAGGGCAGTCATGTTTGGGGCTACCCTACAAAACGGTCTTCGTAGTTAGGGACAGAGGACTCCTACCCCCACCTGTGACCTTGGAAATGGATCCTTCAGAAGCAGGCTAACAACTTTTCTGCAACTCTGAGAAAGAACTTCCACTAACTTCCATGTAGCATCCTGACCCTCCAAAACTGTGTGAGCTAATGAGTGCTTGCAGGGTTGCAATGATAAATTCCGTGGAAATTTGTTACACAGAAGTAGGCAGCTAACACAGTGAAACATGCGCAGGTTCAAACAGAATAATATTCATTAATATTCATATGTATGTGTACGTATATATACTCTATCCATTCATCTTATCTTGTTTCTATATCTTGACAATTATGAATAATGCTGTAGAGAATGTGAGGGTGCAGCTATCTCTTGGAGATATTAATTTCATTTCCTTTGGATAAATAGTCAGGAATGAGATTGCTGGATCATTAGGTAGTTCCATTTTTCATTTTTTTAAGGAAACTCCATATGTTTTCCACAGTGGCTATATTAATTTACATTTCCACCAATAATGCACTGGAGTTCCCTCCTCTCCATATTCTCACCAACACTTGTTATCGCTTGTCTTTTTAATAATAGCCATTCTCACAGATGTAAGGGGAAGTCTCATTGTAGTTGTAATTTGTACTTCCCTGCTGATTAATAATGTTGAGTACTCTTTCACATATCTATTGATAATTTATATGTCTTCTTAAGAAAATGTCTGTTCAGATTTTCTACCCAATTTTTAATTGGATTATTTGCTTTTCTTGTTATTGCATTGTATGCATTATTTGCATGTTTTGAATATTAAACCCTTGCCGATACATGGTTTGTGAAAATTTACTCCTATTCTGTAGGTTGCCTTTGCCTTTTCAATGGTCTGCTTCCTTTGTTGGGCAGAAATGTTTAGTATGATGTCACCCCATTTGTCTATTTTAACTTTTGGTGCTGGCACTTTAGATGTTCAACTGATTATGTTTTTTAAAATTATTATATAGGCACAAATATAAATATACTTAGAATAGTCCATTTCTACATAAAATGCATTCTTGCTGCTTTTATGGAAATAATAAATATATAATTTGGCTATTGTCCAGGAGAGTCACACAACTTATATTAAGTAGTATAAGACAGAAACAGAAAAGGTGTCAAAACAAGGGGTGTGGTCCAGCTCCCTGTGTGCTAAACTCCATCTGAAACTTGAACTCTTAGCCGACACAGACCTCCCTGGCTGAATCCTGACTCTGAACGACTTTGACCTTGAGGCCCGGCACTCGGAACTCATTCAAGTTGGCAGACATCCAGAATGCAGAAGCCCTTTTCTATCCATCACAGCCAGCACAACCCAGAACCTAGCTCTTCAGCAGACCCTGTGTTTTAAAGGAAATTCAGTGAAATCCTCTCTGATGGCCAGAGGCGAAACAGCAAGACACAGGAGGGTCATCAGATGATGTCACTGGATTACATACCAAAACACAAAAATAAAGGACAGTGTCAATCTCTGATCTATGGAGACACAGAGAAAACAAATAAACATTGCTATTTTTAATATTAGTAATAGATTTTATTAACACGCCCGTCCAATTTAGAATTTCGTAAAAGCATCTAGAATTCAGAAAAGGGAAGTAAATGTCTTTGGCCTTCATATATTGATCAAAGACAGTAAAACTCTACAAAATAAAAGGGCTAACAAAGAACCTAACATTTTCTCAGATAGGGGAACATCTACTGGAGGCTCTGGAGTGCTGTTACTGGGAATGCTACTAGAAGAATGTTAAGAAATGTCATGAAGAAACGCAAGAACTAAACTAAAGAGGCAACTCTTCTCAAATCCATTCAGAGAGAAGGAATTGGACATACAGATGAAAATCTTGAGATCCTTCATGAAGTATAAATAACAGAAACAAGTGCATATTTGAGATAAATAGAAACATGCTAAATATCTTTGAGGACGAGTTCCTGAGACCGGAAGTCCCTTCTGCACATCTTCTGAAGAACTTCCCTCTGTTATATGAGGCAAGCTGGCTTTCTCTCTGGTTTGAGAAAATAAGAAATAGCAGTGACAGCATTCTATGGCCACTGAGCACATTAAAGAGCTAAAAAAAAAAAAAAAAACAAAAAAAAACACCAGAACAGGGACACTCTAGATGCCACTAGATCCTGTTTTTGGAAAACTTCAAGAATTTTGTTGACAAGACTACAGGAATAACTGACGAAGTGGCATACTTGTCTGAAAACTGCAGTTAAAGTAGAAGGTGGCACTTAATCTTGCATGTCACTGAGTCACAGAAAAGCAGGCATGTGCCTGCTGGATCATAAAACCAAGCTCCTCTCACCCTGCTGTGTGGATTTACTCTAAGTTTAGAAGAAAATGCCCACACAACCCATATGTCTTCCAGAAGTTGTTTTACCAAGACTGAGAAAGAATCACCAGGTCATACCCCGTGTCCCCAAATCATCTCCTGCTGTGGTGACCCTGGAGAAAAGACGCTGTTGCTACTCCTGTCTTTTCTCAGTCTTTTCTAATGTAAATATTTCTAATGACAAAATTTTTGAGTTATGGTGCTTTGAGACAGTAGCCCAGGACTGAATCCGATGAGTTCAGGTGACTTTAAGGTCCCACACTTTACAAACTGATAAAGTTAGTGGCACCGGAGGTGAGTGGTGTTAGTGCCACTTTCAAAGGATCTCGCCATAGCACAAACATCCTAGCACCTTCACCCCCTATGTTGGCAAAGTCCTTCCTCGACTGTCCCCCAATCCACCCAGCCTCCGTCACACTAATTGACCAACTGGACAGACAAAGCTGTGTGACCTCATACTGGCACCCTGTCCTCACCCTCCTCAGCAGAGACCCTAGCTGAATCTGTCCCCTCCTCAATCATGAAGTCTACAGTGAGGTTTTCTAGATGCTAAAGATGCACCTGTGACAAACCTGAAGCCACACTGGCATCCAAGAATCAGAGTCCCGAGAATCAGGCATTTGAACTGCCGCATGGCTTGAGTAAATCTCAAGGATTTACTGTTAATGGAAAATTACTCTTCAGAAATAGAAACAGTCTGAAGGATTTCAAGAAGGTGTGGGCTCAGCTGCAGTCTTCCCTCCCAAGGCTGTCAGTCAACACATTTGCAGCCAGTGGAAAGAAAGCATCCGTAAGGGAAATGTCAAACAAATACTCCAGACATTTGTACATTTCTCCCAGAAATTCTAAATGTTTTGCATGATTCAGCTAATAACTCATTAAAATGGATTATGCTGAACATTTCATAACCTATGCACCACTCCACTGTGTATCGAAAGCCTCCCGGGTAGTGCATTGTGGACACTTGGGTCCCCTTTTCTCCATTGTGCTTGGTGCCCTACTTTCAAAGTAATGAATCTTGAATAAAATTGCTATTTAACATTATATGATTGGAGCTGGCACTAAATCTGTCGTGTTCCTTGAAAGTTTCTCTTTGATATTGGGGTATAAGTCTCTAACGACATTTTTATCTCAATTCAATAAAATATTCAACATCACTTTGAGCAAAACTTTCTGGCTGGGTGATGAAGGAACAAAAGTAAGTGAGATACTGTCCCTGCCCTTGGTCAGGTGACATCCATCAGGTGTCATGATGACATGCTGTGTGCTTACTGACCATGTGCCTGAGGAGAAATACATTCATCAGCCTCAGTTTCTCCACAGATGAGACTCAAGGGATCCTCGAGTCCTTCGGATTATAAGTAGATAGAATGTGTACCAATGAAATTTGAGTTGCAACCTGCCCCCATGGAAGATACTATAAAAGCTGGAGGTCACCCTGTGCTGTGAAATTCAAACAAAATCACTCGAACTCCCATGTCATGTGATGAAGACTCGCCATTCTGCACACTGACTTTTGGAAATTGGATTCTGTTTATAAGGTGAACTCCTCTAAGTTCTTGTTGCCACAGAGTTCTCTTAGGGCTCTTCCCCTTTTCACAACCCTTATCACCTAAATAGGAAACCCATTCCATTTACTAGAATTCCCCCAATCTGCTCAGAGCACTCATGGATCCGAAGAACATCACATGTCCCTGAGGGCTCAGCCCCCTGCCTCCATCAGCTCCCTTTCTCCTTGTGCCTCACCCTGGAATCTCCCCAAGGCAGTAAGTGAGGCAATCAGAGGACTCAGCACATGAGTCCTGCCTGCTGTCCCACGTAGGGAACACCACTGACTTATGAGACATTTAGTCTGTGTTTGAGTTCTTTCCAGTTGAATGCTAATTCCAGTAACTTAACCTCCATCTTGGCCTGAAGCACCCAATGTGGTCACTTTTCATTGGCTTTGATTTTGCTTTTCCTTTTTAAAAATTTTAATAGACTTCACTTTTTAGTTCTAATTCCATATCAAAATTGAGAGGAAGGCACAGAGATTTTCTATACATCCTGACCTGACCCCCATATGCACAGCCTCCCGCACTGAGAATCTCCACTAGATGACACGTTTGTGAGAGTTGATGACCCTGCACTGACACATCATCATTACCAAAAGTCCACTATTGACACTAGGGCTCACTCTTGGTGTTGTACAGTACGGGTGTCAATAAATGAATAATAGCAGGAAACCAGTATTACAGGACAACACAGAGCATTTTCACTGCCCGAAAAATTTCCTTTGCTCTGCCTGTTCATCCCTCCCTCTCCTCACCTGTGGCAACCCCTGGTCTTTCACTGTCTCCATAGCTCTGCTTTTTCTGGAATGTCATAGAGTTGGAATCACACGGTATATAACATTTTCAGTTTGGCTTCCTACACTTAATCATGTGCATTTAAATTTCCTTCAGGTTTTTCATGACTTGACAGCTCATTTCTTTTTAGTGCTGAATAATATTCCATTGTCTGGATGGATGATAGTTTATTTTTCCATCCACCTGCTGAAGGACGTCTTGGTTGCTTCCAAGTTTTCACAATTATGCATGAAGTTGCTGTACATATCTGTGTACATGTTTTGTGTCATATAAGTTTTCAACTTCATTGGTTAAATATCAAAGTGTGATTTCTGGTTCATAGGGTAAGAATATGTCATTATTTTTAAACACAAACCATAATGTGCCCACTTCACAGTCCATCTTCAGCACGATCAACAGCCTCTCATTGCTGTTGAGATAAAGAATGCCATTCCCAGCACACCCTGGTGGAGTAACAGAGAAGTGCATGGCCTCTGGTTCATTGCAGTTCACATACCTCTCAAGGACCCAGGTTTGTGTCCTGGGGACAGAGGAGAAAGCCAAAATGAACAACTAAATAAAATACATAAATGCTTATTTCTCATATCTTTCTGCCTGCCTGTCTACGCAACTTCATTTCTGCCTGTGCCTTTGAAAAAAATGCCATTTTTAATGTGACCTTCAAATTCAGACCCACTTTTCTTCATCTCCATTCCCATCCTACAACTTTGCCTGGTCTCTTTCATTCACTGAATTTTACTTCCTCCTTCAAGAGGCATTTTGCACACATATTCCTCTGTTTGGAATATTTTTCAGTGACACTCCCCTGCCGCCAATAATAACATCTGCCTCTCACTTAGAACTCCGATGGATTCTCCCTTCCTGCATGGGTCTTTCTCTTACCCCAGGGGACATCAGATTCTTCTTAATATGAACTGCTAGGATGCACTTTCCCTCTCATCTCATTTTGTAATTGGAAATTCATGACCTTGCTTATTGAATTAACCCATTTCTCCACACACTGCAAGCCATTTTGGATAACCCTGGTTTCTCAGTGCCTATCGTGATGCTTAGGAAATATTTGTTAAAAGAATAAATGTTTCTATAGATCCAACCAAGAGAGAAACTTGAATTAAAAAGATTGCTCCCAGTAACATATGCAAAGTAGCCCCCTGATGTGACAAAAAAGGGAAAGGGTAGGAAGAGATGAAGGCTGTTAGGAGAATGCACAGAATACACAGAACTCTCCAGAACTCGGATTTTCCAATGTTTTTCATTTGCTTCAAGAGAGTTATTTCTATCTTTACTTCTTCCCCTGCATGAGTGTGAGTCCCGTGCTCCCTCCATTGAGCCTCATTTCTGCACGCGAACAGAAATGGGCAGTGCATTTTAACACGCTATTAACCAGTAATCTTCTTCTTCTGGACCTGCCAGACATGCAAAGAAAATAGAGTCAAAATGAACATCTCAGTAGAAACAATTCAAAAAACAAAACAAAAACAAGAACACATATGGGGGAACAAAATCAATGTTTGAAAACCATTTTTCAACAACTGTATGTCTCTGTACAAAAAAAACAAACAAAACAAAACCAAAAAAACACTACGATAGAAAAACTCATCTGAATCCCCCATATTGTCTTGCTATTTTGCTGTGTGCCTATTCAACAGACATCCACCAGACAAGTCTGCTGTTAGAAAACTTCTCTTCTTTACTACAGATATTTTTATAAAGGCATCAGAAGCAGCAGCGGCATTACTGGTAGGAAAACATGGACTCCAGCAGAAGCAGAGTTGAGGCGGCACGGATCCCTGGAGTCTGGAGGAGCAGACGCACCAGCCAGGAGTCAGAGCAATGACCGCGGCAGACAAGCCAGGAGGAGCCTAGAAACGCAAGCGCTTCCCACAGAGTCGTCTGCGCTGCTTTGTGGAGGGAAAGGACCCTTCAGCTACAGCAGAGACTTCACAGTGCAGGAAAAACAACATCTGGAGCCTACGCCAGAAGCCAAGCGGGCCTTGGGTTCGAGCTGTGTCCGGCGGGGACCCACCCCTGCGATCGGCGAGGGGCCCCGCGTGCCGCCGCTGACAACATATGTTTGCACGCTAATGAACGTTGGGTTCATTTAGAATAAATTTGCATCCATCAAAGTCAAACTGCGAGCAAATGTCGTGTTGTGTGTGTGCTGCCTGGTCGTCGGGGGTCCTGAACCGCTTTCTCACGCCGAGTGGAGACTGCGGGCAGCAGGAAGCTGGGATGTGTATGTTTGTGATGCCTGGGGAGGCCCCAAGATTGATGGGGCTCACTCCTGAAAGTGGGTGCGGCACGGTGGGGGCCACCTCCCTCAAAGGAAGAGCAGGTGGCCACAGGCACACACCTAGGCGGCTCTGCCGGGCCAAGTCTTCAGCAGAACTCCCTCACCTATGAGCAGCTCAGCCTTCTGTCCTGCAAGTGGGCGGTGACATGGGCTTTGTTGCAGCCACAAAGCCCATACATGGCTCATGTACACAGAGGAGTGGGGGTGAACTTGGCTCTTGTTCATGAAGGATGGGAGCCAGGCAGCTTCTTCTAGTAAGCTGCAAAAAAAAAGCTCCTCCCCATATCAGCCGGGCCAGCCCCCTGAAATATCTGTCACACTCAGAGAGGTCAGAGAATGCCTTTTATGGAGAGGTGGGTAGCAGACTGGTGAAGGACAGCAGGACTGGGGAAAGACCTTCCTGATTGTCCCCCAGCCCCACACAGTCCGCATGCCCCCCCACCCATCCCAGCAACAAACCTTTCCGCCTCCCAGTCACATCCCTTCCATCCAGTGTCATCCACCTCAGCTCTCAGGGACATTTACCTTTCCACTGCAGTCTATGAACTGAATGTTGTGCCCCCAAACTCGTGTTAGGTCTAACCCCTGCATGAATGTACAGAAGGAGGGCCTTTGGGGGGGAGGGGAGTTCACGAACCTGGAGCCCCGTGAAGGGATCAGTGTCCTTATGAAGAGACCCCAGCCTTCCCCGTGTGAGGTCACAGTGAGAAGACCTGTCCATGGACTAACAGGGGCTTCACCAGACACCCAGTCTGCCTGAGACTTGACCTCGGACTCCAGCCTCCAGAACAGTGACAACTGAATGCCGGTTGCTTAAGCCACCCCATTCATAGCATCTATTCCAGCAGCCCCAACAGACTCAGACAATCTATACATTTTCAAGTCACTTTTGCTTAATTTGTGTGCTTAGTCCATGTTTTCCCCAGCAGCCCGGACCCAAGACTACAGGAACCAGGACCGATGATGTTATCACAAAGCCCCACACCCTGCCCACCACACAGCAAGCAGTATTTGTGCCTCAATGAAAACTGAATTCAAAAGTCAGTGACTTGATATTCCACCTATTTTAACCCTGTAGCTTGCTAATGCTTCCCCTCAGGAGAGAAAGCTCCAGATGCTTGTGCATTTCCCAACTCCACCGTCTTCACCATACCCACCTTCCAGCTCAGTCTCCTCCCCTGAAGGCGGCCTTCACTCAGGCCTCAGTCTCGCTTCTGAAAACACCTGCCTGAACTTGCTTCTGTGCAATGGTTCAGGGCCCAGCCTTCCTTCTTATGCCTGCAATTAGTAAGAGTCATACACTAAAAGAAAGTGAAATTGTTCATTTGCATTAACTCAGCACTCAGGACCCATAAGTTCACTGAGAGAAAGAAAAGCTACATTTGTATTTCAAAACGGGGCCCCAGGTGCTGCCCACAGAACAGATTTAAACCCCAGGGACCCAAGTATCTTCTGGGAAAGCAGAGTTTTGAGAAAAATCAGCTTTTCCGACTAGACATATAGAACTACGAAGCCATTTAAACACTGAAATCTTGAGAAAGAAAAAAGTAGAGAAAATTATATATGTAGTTATACATATATATAGTTGTATATATATATATACACACATATATATTTGATTATAAGATTCAGCCTTATTTAAGTAGTTTTATTGAAGAATCCTTGCACTATATAGTTTAAAGTGTACATCACATTGATTTTAAATGGAAATATCTCACTGAATGAAACTTCAAAGCACAGTCTTCTGTTTTCACCCAGCTGCATCCATGCATTCAAGATTTAGGGTGCACATAAGCTCTAAGCATGGCTTACTTTTGACACTGCCCGTTTTTGGCACTTCTGTACTCAGTGCTGCTGATGACTAGGGTCAATGAAAATAAAAACCCACTTATTTGTCATCTCTTCCCAAATTGCAGGGCATCCCATGGATATTTAGTTCCCAGTCTTCAATATCCACCATGCTGCTTTCTCTCTATGCACTTCCCATCTGCAGGGCTCCTTTCCATCTTCAAAGTCCACATAGCCCTGCTTGGATGGCTACACTTTCCTCCAGTAAATGAGACTCTATCCTCCAATGGAAATTGTTTCCTTTTCCATTCTTTTGAGTAAATAAGTTTGTTGCTTTTTCTGAAGCAGCAAAAGTTGAACTCCAGTCTGATATTAAGTATACTGCATAACTCAGATTCTAAAAAGAAAGGAAAGAAGGAAAGGAGGAGGAAGGGAGGAAGGGACAGGTAGGGAAGGAAGAGAGAGGAGAGCAGCAAAATCTCCCACAAAGTCTTGAAGTCCAGCTGCTGGAATTGCAGCAAAATCAGTTTCCTGTGGTCACTCTCCGCCATGAGAATCTAACTCTACCTGAAATGGAGGTGAGAAAGTATGACACACTACTTTCTTGTCGAGTTGGGACTGAGGCCCACAATCATTTCAAGGCCCAGTTGCAACACTATAACCAAGCTACATGCCCTAAGGTTCCTCTGCACACTGCAGCTGCCTGGGCTTTAGCACACTGACCCTAGGAAATGGCTGAGTGCCCTGAAGATTTATGACCAGCAGAACCAGATCAGGCCTCTGAAAGCAAGAGTGAAGGGATCTGTGCAGGACATACATTTTGAGGCCCCTAGGTATTTCTGAACCCACTAAAGAGTTAGAATATCTGGAGGCACAGTGTATCCCTCCTCCAAACTGCTGACCAACAGCTCATGGAAACTGCTGATCTCATCTACCCTGTTATTTAAAAACCCCAGAAGCTAGACACAGGATGCACAGCAAAGCAAGATTCTATCCTCTGCTGACAGTCTTACACTCATAAGTTTTATTCTCTCTCTCTCTCCCCCTCTCTCTCTCTCTCTCTCCCTCTTTCATTCCTCTTTCCCCTCTAGTCTCTCTCCTATATCTGATCTCTAGAATAAAGCCTTGTCTGAGGGATGTCTCAGACTCTGAAATCTCTAATTGCTCAGGAGTCCGAGAACCCGGAGAGACTGCTAGGCCCAGCAGGCGGTGACATCCTCTTGGACTCTATAAACAGTTTTTGTCCTGAATACTTTTAAAGCAAGCTGTACACAATTTGTGCAGCAATAAATGGTGTGGGCTGCCTCACCGGGCTGTTCAGACCAGAGGTGAGACACTGGTGGGAGGGACCAGTGAGGGGAACAGAGCCTGGAGTCGGCACTGGTGATCTTTTGGGGTGCACTGGCTGTGAGGATCACACACCAGAGACACGTCTTAGAGACATGGCTCAAACTGGTGGACACTCTCTGGTCAAACCCAGAAGGCAGGCAATGGGCTAACTCTGGTCAGCAGGCAGCGGGGTAACTCTGGTCAGCAAACAGAGGACATCAGCCTTCCCAGCACGCATGCCATCACACAGTCCTGCTGACACCTTAGGAGAGGAGCTGTGATTACACCTAAACCAGGACCAAGCAATCAGGCCATGGTTGTCAGGCTGCATCTGTCCACACAACGGATCTTTCACCTCCTGTGAGTCAGGTCGAACTATGGTCTGACCACCCTTCCATCCCTGCAGATTCCTCAGCACCAAGATAAGGCGGGGACAAAGGAGAATCCCAAGAACAGAACTCCATCCAACATGAAAAGAACAGAGAACCATTCGAAACACTAGTGATTGCAGCTCAAGGAGGCAAAAGTCTGGAAGTACGTCTATTGTGACATCGGGTTGGGGGTGTCCAGGCTACAGAATCTTTTTAGAGGCTGCTGTCTGCGTATGATGCCCGTGTGAGCACAGTTGGGAGTCTGCTGGAGCCTGTGCCCCCAGCACCCCGAGCTGCACAGTGATGGGGTGGGCTGCCATCCTCCGTGACTCCAGGGCAGAAGACAGATCCTCATCAGACATCCCTTCCCACCCTCTCCCTCGTGAAAGTCAAGTCCACTTGTGAATACAAGAGCCAGACCATCAGCAAAGGTTCTGGACACCTCTGTGTGTTTCGCTGGTGGCTAATTTGCATTTAATTCCACAGGGTAATTTAGCTCCTTGGATTTCATTGGATAGTCACAATGTTTGTCCTTTTGTGTGTGCACATGGCATTCCCTGATCCCTGTCCCTCCTGCACTACTCAGGACACTGGGAAAATCAACGCTCCCACTTCTGCTAATGTTACCACGTCAAGGGCAGAAGGGATAGCATCTGTCTGCTGAGCTCTGATTTGAGATGGGGAGTCTTGCTGACAGGGAGCTGGCCTTTGACCCAGTGTGGCAGAGGCAGGGCTGTGGACACTTTTCTAACTCCCCAAATCCTCAGGAAACCACTAACCTATTCGCGGAGGAGAGGCAACTTGCCTCCAGAGCTCTCATCAGCGTCTGCCAGGATTTGGACTGGGAGGATGTCGGTGTCCAGTCCTAGGGGTTTCAATGCACCTTGCAGCCAGGAGCAGGAACAGGCAGAGACCATGGCAGGCGGGACAAAGGCATGCACGCTCCAGGGACAGGACGCACACCTTCCTGGAGTTCTGATGCTATAGGCCACAGCCTGTCAGTGTCACAGGGTCACAATCTATTGAGGGCCAGAAGCCCACAGCAGACAGTCACCCAAGAGACCCCGAGCCCAGCCACACCTCTCCCTCCCCTCTTCACAGGTGTGGGTCCAACATAACCCCCATATCCTGGGGGAGAAGACTTGAGACTCACCGGAGATCAACCGGGAAGTGACAAGATTAGACACTGTCCCCTGGTAACAACCCAGAAGTAAGTGAAGGAAAATAAGTATCCAGGCTTTGACAGATAACTGAGAATGCCCACCATTCCAACAACTGGCACTACAACGGTGGCGGGGGGGTTGGGAACCCAGGCCAAGGGTCCCATAGGTGAAGTGGGCACAGGGAATTTACCAGATGATAACTCCAAGCAAGGCTGAGTGTGAAGGATACACCAAGGCCACCCTGTGACAGGCACAGCTGAGTCACCCACAGGCCAAAGACTGTTATAACGTGAGTGGGCAGCTCTCACGGAGGAGTGAGACTTTCCCCTCAATCCTTATGTGCAGTGGACAACTCATCCCAAATGCCTCCAGGCCATTATGGGTGACACTGGGACACGGCCCAGGATATCTTCATGTTACAAACTTTTATTATAGAAAACACTTTGATTTTGGTATTACCTTTGCTAGGCACGCATTTTTCATAGATTTTGAGAAAAAGTAATTTTACAAAAATAAATCTACTGCTCACAGCTGCTCACAGCTCACATAACTGCCCAAACCTGGAAATAACTGAGGTCTCCTTCAGTCGGTGGATGGATCAACTGGCTCATCCAGACAGTAGATTATTACTCAGTGCTAAAAAGAAATGAGCTCTCAATCCATGAAAATACATGGGGAACCTTAAATGCATATTATCAAATGAAAGGAGCTAATCTGAAAAGACTATTTCCTTTACAATTCCAACTATTTGGCATTCCAGAACAGGCAAAACTGTGGACACAGAAAAAGATCAAGGTTTTCAGAGGCTCAGGAGGAATAGGCTGGCACACAGGATCAGGGTAGTGAAACCACTTTGTGTGACCCTATAATTGTGGGTACATGTCATCACATATTTGTCCAAGCCCATGGAGTACACAGCACCCAGAGCCACCCTGCTGTCAACCATGGACTCTGGGTGATGAGGACATGTCAGTGCAGAGTCATCAATGTAACAAAAGTACCATCTGGTGGGGGTGTTGATAGTGGGGGTGCTGTGCATGTGTGGAGAAGAGATTATGGGAAATATCTAAACTTCCACTAAAATGTCCTATGAACCTAAAACTGGTTTAACAAAGAAGCCTATACAGCACACTCCATTACACAGGCCTTAGAGAAGTCTTTAGGAACTCAACTCCAGTGACAAGGGAAACCAAAATTAACAAATGGAGCTACAGCAAATTAAAAGGTTGTATCACAGAAGAAAGTATCATAAAAATGAAAACACGTCCTACTGAATAGGATAGGATATTTGCACAACATGTATCTGATAAGGGGTTAATATCCAAAATACATAAAGAACTCATGAAGCTTGACAAACAGAAAACACAATCCAATCAGAAATTGAGGAGAGGGACAAATAGACATTTCTCCAAAGAAGACACAGAGATGGCACACAAGTACATGGAAAGATGTTTCTCCTGGCTTATGATTAGGGAAATACGAGTCGAAACAACAAAGCAATATTACCTCATACCTATGAGAATGGCTATTATCCAAAATACTGGAAGCCACGAGTGTTGGCAAGGATGCAGAGGAAAGGAAATTCTTTTGTACTAATGGTGACAGTGTAAAGTGGTACAACAATTATGGAAGCAGTATGGAGAGACCTCAAACAATTAAAAATGGAAATCCTATATAAGCCCCTTATCCTACTTCTGTGTATTTACCCAAAACACACAAAAACACTAATTTGCAGAGATCTATGCGCCTTCAGGTTTATTGCAGCATTAATTACAGTAGTCAAGAACTGGAAACTACCTAAGTACCCATTGACAGATGAGTGGACAAAGAGGATGTGGCATATCTGCACAATGGAATACGACACAGTCCCTAAAAAGGACGAAATCCTGTCTTTTTCATCAACATGGATAGAACTAGAGGGGATTATGCTAAGTGAGGTAAGTAGGAAAGAGAAAAACAGATATATATGATCTCATTTACATGTGGAATATAAAGAAACAAGGCAATGGAATAGACTAAACAAAACAAAAACCAACCCTTGGACACTGACAACAGAACTGAAGAAACCAGAGGTGAAGGGATAAATCAGATATGGGCAAGACTTGAGAAACTTCTTCCTCTATAGGCCTGTGAAACTAGGTAAGTCATTTGTTTCCAGAGTACAGTGGAGCACAGACATTGGATGAGTGTTCCCATTCCCAAAGGAAGACATGGGGTAGCAGGAAGGAAGAAAAGGAAGGAAAGAAGCTGGGAGGAAGGGAAGGAAGACCAGTTCCCAAAAGTCCAAAATCTAGCAAATCAATTCATTAGGCCTAAGGCTTGCAGAGAATCTCTTTGGTTCAATGCTCCTTCCAGGCTCACTGAGGGGTCATCATCAACCCTGGCTCTTCTGGGCAGCAGTGTCTTTCCCAGCAAAGCACAGCCACACTGGAGTCAGGACCTAGCATGGTTATTTGCTCCCATGTGATCATGGGCAGTCGATTTCATACTTCTGAGCCTGCGGCAGCATCATCACAATATCATTTGCCTGCTTGTTGGATTTCTATGAAAAACAAATGAAATATATATGAAGAAGTTTCGCAAACTATTGGAACTAGTGCAAACATAAACTAAATAAGAATGAAAGGGAAGTGTGTCAGCTAGACATACAATGGAAGGCATGAAATTCGCTCCAGGCCCCTGTTGCATTTCTCCTTTAGGAGAAAGAACGCATAGCTATAAAGAGACATCATAATTTATAAAATCTTGGGTAACAGTGTGAATCCTCCCTGGTCAATTTCCCACATTTCTTACCAGACAATGAGAAATGAGGCCAGGCTCTCATTAAAATTCTAACAATGACAGCAAAGTTCAGCAGGTTGAGTGGCCCACATCATTCCAGGGGTTTCACAACCAGGCTGAAAGAAGGAGCTGCTGCCTCCTGAGGACACCTCTCTGAGGTCTGGTTTCACTTAGGACATCTGTGGCCCTGTGTTAGGTAAGCATCCCTGAAAGTAGTTTTTCAAATCGGAGTCTGTGAACAAACAATCTTCTATTTTTGATGTGACTGTTTCTCAGACGCCCCCTGGTCTTTCACCAGCATTTTATTTGTGCATTTAGAATGCATCAGGCCTCTCCACACATGGGAGAGAGCCCATGCTTCTCTCTGCATAAAATGATTGGAAATCACGGGAGAGAAAGAAAACTATTCCCTTAAGCTGGATTCTGGGAACCCGGGAAAGAGAATTTTTCAATAAGCCCAATAAAGCAGAATGAATGGGGAAACAGAAATAATCTCTGAATTCCAGTGCAGTGCCGGTGCCATGTTTTCCCTCCAGAAAAACTCAGTGAATTGTGAGGTGAAGCCGTTCCTTCTGTCCGCACTGAACAATGGCTTCCCCAGAGACTGAGCTCAGATCCTGAAGAGTCATGTTTATACCTTTCATCTTCACATTTTTTAAGTGTAACATTGTTCATTAGAAAAGCAGATAATTCACAAGTTATATTTTTTTCTCTTCATAGTAACGTGATGGTATTAAAGAAGCAAATGCATTTAATGTCATTCTAGATAGACAGTTTTTGAGTTTCTTGAAATCTCCAGAATTCCCAAATGTTCTGAAGTGGATGGATCAATGAATCAAGCCAAGATTGTCCTCATCTCAGATGTCTGTTTTCATGTCAGATAAATTGGATCCCTGAGCATCACCCACATAGCGGTGCCTCCTAGAAGAATATACTGAAACACAGCTCTGGCATCAAAACCACATCCTACATGTTGCTGAGAGGAAAGAGGTCAAGGATATCACTCAACAGACTCAGAGAGTGCCTTAGGACCAAGTTAGGATAGGCTGTGGCCAAAGCTCAGTCATCAAGATAAACAATATTTTCATGCAATATTTTAAAAAATCAGAATTCATGCAAAAAGTCTGTGATGAACAAAAGGATCAAAAATTTTTGAATCTCACAGTTTTGGGTGGAGCCAAGGCAGAATCTGGGACTAAGGAAAAATGTACACCCTCATATGCAAGTTTATTATGAAATGTTTAATGACCAATTTTTTCTCCAGAGCATTAAGATAGTTGAAAAATATTAAAAATTTGACTACAAGTTTAACATACAAAAATGTTTCATTTCTCTATGCAAACAATGAATTCTCAGAAAGAGAAATAAAGAAAATAATCCCATCACAATCATATCAGAAAGAATAAAATACCTAGAAATAAATTTAAATAAGGAGGAGAAATACCTGCATACTGAATATTGTTGAAAGAAATGGACATACAATGGAAGGTGTGACATACAATAAGAAGAGCGAAAAGAGATAAAAAGATTGTATGTTTGTGGGTTGGAAGATTTAGCATTGCTAAAATGGCTGTATTATGTAAATTTTTTGCAATCCCTATCAAAACCCCAGTGGTATTCTTCATGGAAATAAAGGAAAAAATCCTAAAATTGATTTGGAATCACAAAAGACCCCAGATAGCCATAGAAATCTTGAGGTGGGTAAGTAGAGGTATCACGCCCCCTGCTTTCAAGCTAAACTCCAAACCCATAGTAATCAAACAGCATGATATTAGAATAACCAGACACACAGATCAATGGAACTGATTTGAGGGTTCAGAAATAAACCTACATATATATATGCAACTAATGTTCAACAAAGAACCAAGAGCTTACAATGGAGTAAGGAAATTCTCCTCTACAAATGGTGCTGGGAAATCTGGACACTCATGTGCTAAAGGATGAAACTAGATCACTCTCCAACACCACACACAAAAATTAACTCAAAACGGGTTAAAGACTTCAACGCAAGGCCTAGCACCGTAAAATACATAGAGAATAACACAAGCAGTAAACTCGTCAGAATTGACAAGAGAAACAAAATGAGAAATAAACAAATGGTTCTATAACAAACTAAAAAGCTTCTGCACATAGAAGAAGCCACAATTGAACAAAAAGACAATCTACTGAATGAGAGAAGATAATCTCAAGCTGTATATCTGATAATGGAATAATATTCAAATATATAAATCTCAACAATAAAAAGATTAAAAAAACAGAGATCTAAATAGACACTTCTCCAAAGAAGACTTACAGAGGGCCAACGGGCCCATGGAAAGATGGACCTTATATTACTAGTAGGGAAATGAAAATCAAAATAACAATGAGATATCATATGACACCTGTAAAAACAGTCATTATCAAAACGACAAGAAACAACTGGTGCTGGCAAGAATGTGAAGAAAAGGGAACCCTCATACACTGTTGGAAGGGGTATAACCTGGTACAGCCACTGTGGAAAACAGTCTGGAAAGTCCTCAAAATACTACCATCAACCTAGCTATTCCACTTGTGGGTATTTATCCAAAGAATATAAAAGCAGTGACTATAAGAGATATATGCACCCATATCTTCATTGAAGCATTATTTATAGTTGCCAAGAGATGTAAAGAGCCTAAGTGTCCAATTGATGAGTGGATAAACAACAACTACTCAGCTATTTAAAAAGATGAAATCCTGCCGTTTATAAATATATGGATGAAACTTGAGGGGATTATGCTAAGTGAAATAAGTCACATGAAGAAAGAGAAATAGTGCACAATTTCATTCATACATGAAAAATAAAGATAAAAAAACAAAAAGAACAAGCAAAACAAAATGAAAGCAAACAGACTATAAGACCAAAATGGTGGTTATCAGAAGGAAAGGGGAAGAGAGCACTTGAAATGGAGTCAACTGTGTGGTGGATGGTGGAAATTAGACTTTTGATTTTAATATTTTTAAATCAGAGGCAGAAATGAAGGAGAGTAGGCAGACAGAGGAGGAGAGAGTATGCAGGAGCATTTTTTATTTCATTTCCATTTTAGTTGTTCACACTGCTTGTCTTCCACCCAGACCTGGTACTTGAACACAGGGGTATGTGGCCTGCGTCCTTTAGAGGTGATTGACCTAACAGCTACTCCACCAGGGTGCACCCAGAAATCACATCACTTTTGGTAGTGATTATAATATAGCATGTACAGAATGTATAAATATGGGATTAGAATGCTGGATGCCTAAATCTTATGTCATTTTATAAACTAACCTTACCTCAATAAAAAAGGAAATAATAGCTGTAAGTAAAAAAAAAAAAAAAAAAAAAAAAAAAAGGATTACATATAGTGTATTATCTCATTTATAGAATATTTTTGTAATAACAGAATGTAGAGATGGAGAACAGATGGGTGGTACAGGTCAGGTAGGGCAGGTGGGGCTCTAAGAGGACAGTGGGAGGGGCCCCACAAAGTGTGTTCTGGGATGTGGGTGTGTCGCTGTCTGTATCCCCGCTGAAGGCTGTGCTATCCTCCCACAACATGAATTACCACTGGGGGAACTGGTTGAGGGGACATGGGATGCTTCTGCATTATTTCTTATAGCTGCCTGTGAATCTACAATGACTTTAAAATAAAAAGACTTAATAGAAAATGAAAATGTAAAAGCGCACTTATTTTATATTAAACTGCATTAAACTCACAGTATTATTTGAAGCTGAAACAGAAAATAAAATGTATTTGAATTTTACTTTCCTGACATTAATGGAAACAAATTCACCAGTAATATAGTAATATTTTTTAAATCGACTTCTTGGTTTATCTTGTTTTCAGCTGAGAGAAATGCCATGCTTGGCGATCTCCCTGGTTCATATAACAACCTTGTTTTTTTAGAATCATCTTCAATTTGTTAAAAGTTCTTTTATTAGATATTACTGTGACTCATATTATTAAAAATATTCTCAAGGTCACCTCTAAATACAGACCAAATTTCACCGAGTAAAAATCACCCATGAATTCTACAAGATCCAGACAATATAAATTATTGACAACACAGATTACTTAAAACCAAGGATTTCAAATGAAATACATCCAGAACTTAATCATCAGAATGTTTCAGAGACAAGACAGTGAGTGCTTTTTGAACATCAGAAGTCTTCAAGTAGAATAACTTATTTTGATTTAAAAATTCAAAACCTGAAGATAGTTTGTTTAATTTTGCCTTTCTCCACTTCAAATCTGAAATTAGGGCATCTATCATCTCCTACAATTCCATTTGATATCCATTTCCCATAATAATTGATACTCCCACATGATAAATCATGTATTTCCAATTTCTTCCCTTTTCATTTATTTTCAAATGCAGGAAGAATATTCCTATCTTTTGCTAAAGTTTTAGAATTCATCAAACATACTTTCAGACTCTCATGTGGTTTAATCCGCAACACTTGCTAAAAAGGAGATAAGCAAAAAAGTCAATTTTGGAAACATCATTGATGACTTTGCTTCAATTTAAAGCCAGGAAGGTAAAATTATAATAAACTCTGGTGTGCAATATAAATAAAATATTTAAATTTAAAAGAATGTTGTGAGTTTTAATATTCTTACAATTTTCAATATTTTTGCACCTTCCATGTTTTGAGAAAAGCTAACCATCAAAATGTGCATCAAAGCATACAGAGGAAGGAACATACAGTTTTCCCTTCCTCTCGGGCTGAGCAGCAGCGCTGTGTGGTCAGTGAGGTTCTGCGCCTGGGGCCTGGGCCACCAATTCTGTGTCAGGCGGTGGATGCAACAGTTGGGGGCTGTTCACAGTCCCTTCCATTCTCTCCTTGTCCCAACCATCCACAAATCTCAAAGCAGTGATGAAAAAACGAGAGATTCATCACCTGTGTCCTGTTCCACATTATTAAAATAGTACAATGTGCCAAATAGGGTGGCTAAGAGGGTAAAACGGGCACGCAGCCCACATCCAAAGGTCAGTACACAGAATGGCATATTTTTGCTAAAAGTTGATGTGAACCTGCCCAAGGTCCTTCACAAGTCCTGCCCAGCCAGCTTTCTGCGTGATGGAGATGATCCACATTTCTTCTCTCCAGTACACAAGCACTGGAAATCCTGCCTGGAAATGGCTTCGCACGCAGCCTGTGTGACCAAAGGACTGAATTCCTAATTGTATTGAATTTCAACGCATTTAAATTCAAATAGCTACATGTGGCTGAAAGCTAGTGCCTACCACCTTGGACTGTGCCACTTCGGAGCTGGCTTTCACAGAGAGGAACTCTTTCAAGGGCACCACGGAGAAGAAGAGGACACATTCAGGTGGTGGATATCTGTGGGTATCCAGAGATAGAAGCAGAGAAAGAATTTGGCTTTAAGGAATTGGCTCATCAATTGTAGAGGCTGGCAATTCCAGAATCAACAGGGTGGACCAGCAAACTGGAGACCCAAGCAGAGTCAAAGGGGCAGTGCTAGTCCAGAGGTTTATGTGGGCAGAGAGCCCACTGACTTGGGACGGGCATCTTTCATTCTACTAAGACTTGCAACTGATTAGATGAGACCCACCCAGCTTAGGGAGGACTATCTGCTTTACTTAAAGTCCGCTGTTGTGAATGTTAATCTGACACAAAAATGCCCTCACACATACATACAGAAGAATGTCTCACCACACAGCTGAGCATGTAAAATAGCCACCATGCAGGTATTCTTCAAGGTGGTGGGAGGAGAGTAGATCTGGGGTGTGTGGGGTGGGAGCAGAGCCGGAGATTCAGAGAACCTCTGCCCTACTGGATCCGGGTCAGACCCTGTTCTAAAGAAAGCAACTGCAAAAAGATAGCGCCGAGCCCATCGGGGTGCTTGAATGTGGATTAGGCAAACCAAAAAGCACTCCTAATTGTGTCCAAAGTGATAACGACACTGTGAGGATAACTGAATTGCTTAAAGATGCAGAGAGAAGCTGTGGGTTTGAAACGACCTTTCATGCAAATTGTATGAAAATAATTCCACAAGAAGAAGAACAAAAAACAAATGAAGCGAATGTAGCAAAACTTGGATATGTGTTGGGATTTGGTGATGTGTTGATGAGGATGCGTAATACTCTTCTCTCTGCTTTGGATATATTTGAAAATTTACATAACAAGTTTCTAAAAGTTTCTAATTTGAGGAAGTGTTATCTGGACTGTGTGTTAGAGGATACCACACCGAGCATAAATATATTGGCTAACTTATCATTGTTTTATAAATATCTTCATGAATTCTCTTAATATTCTTTTTTTCCTGCTTAAATTCATGACTGAAAATAGCAAGGCTGCTTTCTATCTCTCACCACATAAAAGCAATCGGTTTTGGAATTATGTTAATACAGTTTACCCAAGTTCAAGAGAGAACATTTGCAAATTCCCACTGTGAGAGTATTTCTAAATATTAGTAAAACATTAGGTGGCAACAGAAAGCATGTGGAGGGTTGGGAAGTGTGTTAATGGTAGACTTATGCACAACTGGTGGGTTTGGCTTAAGGACATTCCAGGGATATTTTTTATCTTAATTTGTATTTTATTCAGAACACCAAGGAAAATGACAATATCATGCAAATCGCAGAATACTTCAAATTTTTTCCTGAATGCACTATTATTTGGGCACTCTTACAGGGAAAGCAACAATTTAAAATTTCATGTGGAGCCAGGAATGTAGCAAATATTCTTGGGGAAGAACAGGCATGAAGTGTAATGTTTCTAAATAGCATGTGAGCAAGTGAGCTTTGCAGTATGGGACCCCTCATCTTTTCCCTCATTTATTTATTCAGGGTCTTTAAATGTTTCCTAATGCTCTAAAAGAGAAAAATAAAAGACAGTTTTCCACTCTCCAAATTAAAGACTTTTCTCAGTAATAAATTTTCACTTTAGAACTCAGTAGGATTCCTCCTGAAAAGAAATGGAAGAGTTTTGTTTTCTTATCTTACAGAAAGGAGGATTTACCATGCTGTCTTCAAGTAATAATTAAAGCAGTAAAACTCCATGGTGGAAATATAAATATATACATCCCTGTGGTCCACACAAAGCCCAATTTCACAAGTTAGGTGGTTGTCGAGATGTAATTTCAATGGCCAGATGTTTAGGCTCTCTCTGTATTTAGAAGACAAATGAAGACTCCAGCCCAAGACTGTCTAAGCAAGGATATGAGATACTGTGAGGACACCCAGTGACAAGAGGGCTCATCACTCCAGCTAACTGAGGTCTGAGGTCTCCTCCAAATCTGTAGCCTTTTTCTTTGCTCGCCTATGTTGTGTAGATGCAAATCTACAGGAATTGCTTGTGACGTTCGTTGTCTTGCTAGAGCAAGTAATTATCCCCTTGCAAACCCACACACATTGGGACACCATATGTGCTCTGTCCAGGGCCCTCCCATGGTGATGTGACATGTAACATGTGATGTTGGACAGACCACCTCTAGTAGAGGGACAGGATGCTTCTACTCTTTGGGGAACTCATACCAACCCACTGAAGAGTAGAAACTGACATGTCACTTGCAGTACATTCTGAACTATTGAAATTGGCCAGCAGCAGGTAGAGCTCATCCCTCAGCCTCGCTGATGTGTAATCCATGAGGTCATTTAAGAACATGTAACACCCAGAGTAAGGAAATGAAATTGGAAAGAACGGAATCTCTCCTTTAGATTGTATTCCTCCAGCATGATGGATTTTCAAAGCTTTTGTGATTCTTCAGACCAGTTTTCATAACCAAGTCTGTGTGATGCCCGCTGCAGATGGTGTTGACTCATCATGACTATGTATAATAACTTGGAACATGGGGGTGTGAACAAAATGCACTTCGCTTGCTTTCTTGAAACCCAGGGCATTCCATGATTGCTGTCCTTACCTCAGAAGTGAGTAAACTAGCGCTCTCTTCCCTGCATAAGAACCAGAGTCTGGGGAAGGGCCCGCCGCTCCGCAGATGCTCCTGGACACACACATCAGACACATCAGACGGATGGGAGAAGGAGGGAAGCACAGTTGTTAAAGCACACCCTGCTCGTGCTCACTGCTCCCCATGCAAATGCCTCCGCGCTGCTCCGGAAATCACCACATGGCGTGCACAGGTCGTGGAAACCTGCCTGGGGGAAGAAAATTAAACATGAATCACTGGGCGTGTTAAATGGATTGCGTCTCCTAATCGTCTGTGCGGCAGGGGAGGCTGCCTTCGAGTGACCCGGGTGGATCGTACGGAGTCATTAAATATAATGGCGACACACATTAGAAATAAGCACGTGGAATCCGTCTGGATTTGGGTCCAACCGGACCCCAGGGTAGGAAGGAGGCAGGACTGGGAAGCAACTCACATCATGTGCAATGGTTTCTAGTAAATAAAACTAAAAGGCCAAGTCTTACGCTTTTATGTACTTCTCAGAGCGGCCTTGTTTATTGCGCTGCTTCTACCACTGGAGGGACAGGGGCTGGAGTGTGTGAAAGAAGAAGATGAATAGCTCCCCAGAAGATTAAGGCCTGGTTATTAGCTGCCGTCACCACATCGCTCATCTAAAACACCTTCTAATAGTCAGATTGAATGGGAGGGTGATTTTTATGTGTGAGTTAAATGGAAATTAGGGTGATTTTTGAAACTCTAACATATGGCCTTACTGATTACTTTTTGCAACAAATTTTTCATGTGATCATCATCTAAATTTAAATAAGAATCTATGGGGGGAAATGTGAGGGGAAGGGCCCCTATGCCCTTGGGCCTCCTCGGGGGAAATAGAAAGCTAATTTTCAAAGTCAAAGGAAAATTTGAGGCAAGTAGAAAATGAATGGTCATGAAAAAAACCCTCCAGCATTGACAAACACAAGTGGAGATTTTTGGTATATGGCTGGAGTGGGGATGGTGTGGCATTCTGGAAGAAACAGTAAGACAATCAGTGTTAACACCAGTTTTCCAGAAAACCTGGTAATGAAATGTATGTGGTGAGACCTCACTAAGAATCTGTGACCTTCCCCATTCACAAATCCTTTGGGAAAAAAAAAAAAAATGTATATATATATATATATATATATATATATATGTAAATGTATATGAATGAAACACATGACCACTGCAGGAAATTTTGAAAAACCATATAAGTGTAAAAGAACAGATAATATAGTCACTCAAATTCCCAAGACCCAGAGATAATAGCTATTAATGACTGTTTCCTTTTTGCTATTTTTTAGTCTTTTTAACAAAAATACATACTCATCTAACTATTTGAGACACTATTGCTCATACATTTAGTGTTGTTTCTCTTTTTTTTTTTTTTTATAACTTCACAGTCTCCACACTTTCCAGGGCCGTTATAAATTCTCTAAAATTCTCTGGAATATCCAGGTTTCTTTGACTTTCCAGTCTACTTGCCTTCCCAGGCCAGGCGGGTGGGAAATGCTGTGTTTTCTCTAAGGGATGGTAAGACTCCTGCAAAGGCAAATAAAACACCACCGCTGCTGGGCTTCATAATAAATCTAAATGCTTTTCTAATTGCCTGCCACGTTTTAATGTTTAACAGTTTCAGCTTCCCATCGCCTCCATTAAAATACCCAGGCCGAAGGTGATACACATGCTGAGTAACAACATGTCAGAGTGTATGCTGGGTTGAGAACTGTTTCTTAGCATCAGAGACAGTGTGGGAGCGGTTGACAGAGGCCAGGCCCTGGGGACTGGTGGGCATGGTTCTAAGGAAGACAGGGCCAGACACTGACACGTAGTGTTGGCTGCTTCTGAGCATGTTAATAGATCACGGATTGCACTGTGGCTGCAAGAAGACCGGGGCCTTCCCTGGAAAGACCGAGACAGCTACATGTCATAGGGTCCTAGGTGAGAACTGATCCCAAGACCTGGAGGCTTTCTGCAGTGTGGGAGACACAGGCCAGAGGGCCGCTCATCCTCAGGTAGGCTGACATCTACTAGGTGTCTTCTCAGTGTCCTCTCCACGCAGGGGCTTCCCACTGCCACCTAGCCCCCAGGGCAGCTGTCGGCGTGAGAGATTGCTGCAGGCTGTGTGCTCTGGTGAGCACGACCACGCAGTCAGCGGCGAGGAGGCTGGGGCTGTAATGTCATCACTATAGTAGCAGGTACAATCCGTGACTGTTAGCGTTAACGCAACGACTCAGGTATTACTAGTCCTCTGTAATAAACCGTGTACGGCACTACTGGCTAAGCAATATTTCTTGTCAGTGGTTCTGTACAGGAAATAAAATGACTTTATATTCTAAAGCCTTGATTACACCTGTTTATTTTCTTGTGTGTGTGTCTGTTTGTGATGTGTGTCTGTATAGCTGTGAGTGCGTGTAAGTGTGCTTGTACAAAACAAATCCCTTAGGAAACAGCTAGTTTTGAAAGATAATGGGAGCATTTTTTAAACCCAGAGAAGGAGATGATTTGGGAAAGGTGATGATGGGTTTTGTGGTGACTTCTACACGGAGTCCAAGTGAAGACAATGGATTTAGGACACACCTGAGAGGGAAGTTGTCTGAGTTGTCGGAGTGAAAGATGGTGACAGGGACAGGGGAAAGCCACAAGATAGGAGCAAGACATTCAGAGGTGAACTCAAGGACTTCGATTTAGTGACAAGAAACAAAGACTCTCAAAGAGGTGGGGTTCCCTGGGAGAAGTGAGGTCACCTGGGAGCACGGGTCACCTGAGAGAGTGGGTTACCTGGGTTCCCCACACATGCCCCCGAGTAGAAGGTCCTCTAGGCCCTTTGGGTCCCGCCTTCTGTGAATCTCCCACTGCTAACTGTGGAAGGAGGGGTGAGCTCATCTCCAGGCCAATGGCCCCCTGCACAAGGACATAGCCAGGTGATGTAGCCTGGGTCCCACCCCTGAGCTAGGTTTAACCCTGTCCCTGCAAGCCCAAGTGAGAAGCTTACCAAGTGCTATTTTAAGAATGCCCTGAAGAAAAAAGACCACTGGTAACACATCCACTAAGTGGACACCAGCCCCCATCCCGTGGGGCCAGGCCAAGCGGGCAGGCAAAGTCGCATTTTTCTCGAAGGGATTGTAAGACTCCTGCAAAGAAAAATAAAACACCACCTCTACTGGGCTTCATAATAAATCTAAGTGCTTTGCTAATTGCCTGCCACCACTACAAACACTATTTGCTTTTCAGGGAGCTTTATTTTTTAAAGGCTCTGGAAATAAATCAGAACTTTTAATTCATTTAAAGACAGACTGAGAAAAGTCGGAGGTGGGTGTTGGATGTCCTTTGGGTAACAGGATGATCTTCTCGAGAGGTGTCACTGTGGAAGGTAAAAAGAGCAACCCAGCAAAGTCAGCCACAAGCAGCTTCCCAGAAAGCAAAACGTGAATTGCTATGTGCCAGGTTCTGCACTTGGAGGGGGACAGTGTCCCAGCAAGATGGGAGCGGGGTCGCATCCCACCTCTTGTGGTGTCATCCACAGTGTGGATGAGTCCTCACAACACCCTGACCAGAGGCGGCACTGATACCCCCATCTTCTACTCTCTTTTATTCGAGTAGCTCCAGTGTAAGAAAACAAGAATCACCTTGGCTTCTTAGATCCAGATGGTGCCCCAGAAAAGAACTGAGGTGGCTTGTTGACTTGTATTTGGTCCCCTTCAGAGCTGATGGGTCCAGTCAGCAATGTAACAACCAAGTCAGCTGGTCATGTGGGGTAGGGAAATAGGACCAACCAGTGTGAGATTGTGGGCTGTGTGTAAGATTCACACACACTCAGGGCAAAAACCAAGGATCCTTTTATGATGCATAATGGAAATATTGGAGTCTCGAGGAATTCAGTAGGAACACAGGAGGAGACAGCCAATCTCTTAGCTGGAACCAAGGTCCCACCCCATCTTGGAGATAAAATCCTGCTGAGCAAAATGGTTTTCAAATAAGATAAGTAACTCCCGTGTTTGTGCAGGATGCCTTTCCTGCTTGTATTTTCTGGAATCGTACCAGCACAGCATGGAGGGAATGTGATGAAGAAGGGAATTGCTTAGAGCTTAAGAGATCCCCTGTAGACACTGGGAGTAGCCAGGTTCTGGGCCTCACCATGGCCTATGACCCTCAGGAACTGAAGACAACAATCGTAATAAACTGAATTAAATGCCACGTGGGTAGCAGCAAAATAAATGAATAAATCACCATTACCACCCCTCACCACCGATTTTGTCACACTGAGAAAGGGAAGATTTTCTAACCTGAGAATCAATTGTTATTAACCACACACATTTTCTGACATTTTAGGGGAAGAAAAAGATGCATCGTGAATTCTTCGGCCTGAATGCCATATATTTATTTATGGAATAAATACCCGGAACTTCTTCTTGGACTTGGGATCGTGAGCTCAGGCTGCCCCAGGGCCTGCCAGCCCCTCTCACACAGTGAGGCCACTGCGTGCTCTCCTTGGTCCCCGCCTAATGGAGTCAAAGACACTTTGCATCAAGATGCAGACTGTCCAAGAAAGCAGAAAAGGAAGATGCTTTGCTTGTCACGTTTCTGGAAAGGCAGAAGACCCATGGATCACATAGCTGATTGCAAAGGCAGATAAGGAAGTGCCGGTGAATAACCCAGTGGGCCTCTTGCTCCTGCCTCCCCACTGAATACATCCTCACTTGCGCTCCTCCACAAGTGTGCTTTACTCTCAGAAATAACATGCTGCAATAAACGATTCTTAGAATTTACAAAATTAAGAGACTGTGGGTCACCAGAAGATATACAGGGAAAGCCATATAGGGAATTTTAAAGTTTCTAAAGTCCATTAAAACATTAAAAGAAGCAGATGAAAGACATGATCAAATTTTATTTCTAATCTATTCTCTCTAAAACATTGCTTCAACATGTGGAATTAGTTTGCAAAGCTCCTGCAATCAGACCATGCCTTCAAATGTGGGCCGTCTTCTCCACCTCCCCTCACCTCTCAAGCCCTTGGTCACCTGTGACCAGTGGCTGCCATGTGGACAGCAGAGATTGAGACCATCTCCTTGAACTGGGTTTCAGACAGCAGAAGCTCCAAACGGAATTCTTTTTTAAAGGAAAGATACAGACAGAGACAAAGGTGAGCAGGCAGGCAGGTAGGAAGAGAGAAGAAGAAACACTTTGATTTATTTTTCCTGTTGTTCATCTTGATCATTCACCACTCCCCTCCCAGAAGCGGGACGGAAAGCAGGATCCAAAGAATCTACCGGGACTGCGCTCAACCAGAGGTGGCTGACCCAAACTCTACTCCACTGGGTGTGCCTCCAAATTGAATTTTGTTACATTTTATGCTGCAGTATTATTTTCTTAGCAATTAAGGAAGTGAAAATAGAGATGGTGTGGAATGGGCATGATTTTAATCTGGCTTTAATACATTTAAAAAGGCATTTCTCATTCCTAAATGTCTTGATTAGATGATCTTTTCTGTGTCAAACAAGAATCATAGCTCTCATTGTTTAGGAGCTCATGGGATGGAGGAGGAGGAGCTGAAGGATCATTAGTACAGTCACTCTAATCTGCTTTAACAAACACCATGTGGGGATTTTTAAATAACCGAATTAATAATAATAGCAGTAACAATACTGACAGACATCAAGTGCTTTCTGCGTGCCAGCCACCACAGTTGTGTAACACTCAAACTACTATTTATACTATAGCATTATTAACTTTCTTTTAAAATGTAAGGGGCAAGACCAGTTGGAATGTGGACAAACCACTTTCTTGCTGAAAGTGGCAGAGTTAGCAGCACTGTTGAAGCACACAGCCCCTTCCCACCTCCCAAGGCCTGGACTGTGCTGGAATGTTCTAGAAGGTGCTGAAAGGTGGGGGGAGATGTCCTATCACTAACCCTCTCTTGGCCAGAGGGAGACTCCTTCTCTCCCAGGGTCCCTGCACTGAGTGTGGTAAGGTCTCAGCTCTGGCTGTGCTTTTTAATGGCTTCAGAGGGAAATGGTACAGGGAGAATAAAGAATACGGGAAAAATGGAAAGGAAACACAGCCGCTAGGAATTACTCTCAACTAGCTGCACTAGCGGTCCAGACAGCATTCCCAAGTTTCAGTTTTCCACTGTAATCTGTGTCCTGGTGGGAGTGAGCCTTCTATGGCTTTTATTCCCTAAAGGCATAAAGCAGGAATTTCCTGTGGACGTTTAAAAAGTGGTCACCATAAGAAAAAGAGAAGGAGAAAGGGGAGAAAGGTAGCTATTGAAAGAAGGAAAGAATAAAGGGAGAGAAAATTGTGGGGCTGGAGGAACATTGTCACAGAGAGTCTCTGGGTTTTGTTTTTGCTTTTTTCCTTAAATTTAGCTCAGGCCAGTGCTTCCCCCTAGTGTGAGAAATGAAGAATACAGAGTCCTATTCAGAACACATAACACAACCTCCTCACGCTGGACCAAGGTCGCTCCAGTACCCACCCAACATGGAACAATCTTAACCATGACCAATGATCTGGGGAGTAAAATAGTCGACTGGACTGCATCTTCATAAGTTATGGTCTATTCTTCTTTTGTTTGTTTGTTTTTCCCAAGGACTCTAGAAAACTGACACCAGAAAAGGAATATTCACAACATCTAATTGGGCCCCTCACACATGGCAAAATGGTTTGGTCCCATGATGGCTCCACACACCACGTAAACGCTCTGCCTCTTGTTTTTGGTCAGCTGGTTCTTTTCGTTAGGTTTGGGTTGTTGGTTTTTGTTTTTGCTTTTGTTTTATAGTTTTAACTCTAATGCTCATTTCTCATCTTGAGTCAAATCAGATGATTTTAAATATTGTTGTCTACAGATCAATTAGCACAAATAATTGACCTGAAATATTGAAGGTGACAAGGATACATGGAAAATAGTAAATTTCTTCAGTCGTTTCTTTATTCCAGCATGGACTTTATTCTTATGCCTCAGAACTGTCCACAGTCTGAACAAAGACCTTGCCCTTAGCAGCTTTGTGATAAATATCACTTGTGCCAACAAGAAAAAATAAACATGTCACTGTGGCCAAATGTCACTGATGGGGACAGAACAGGGTAAGCAGTTCAGACAGGTAGCATGGACAGAGGCGGGTGGCCGTCAGGTCCAAACACAAGTCTGATGTGGCCAAATTCACAAGGTCTGTGGTTGACAAGGAAGGTGTTCTTTGGAGAAATGAAAATGTACACAGTCACTTGGGGGCAAATGTGCCTCTGTTTGGCATCTCTTTATTATTGTTATTTACAGGGGTGTCACCCCCACCAGCATATTGTCCATCATCTATTGAGGGGCAGCCTGTGTCATACCACCCATGGCATGAATGTTCCCTGGCTTCGTACTCCCCAAACCTATAGTGAAATCAATCAGACCAGGTTCAGAGCAGGGGCGGGCCTCTCTTCTGACAGCTGCTGAGAACAGAACACACAGACCCACGGTGCTGCGTGTTGCATGAGGGGTGTGCAGCCACCGGGAAATGTAAGGCTGGAGCAGCAGCAGGCCTGCAAGGGTGACTACAGCCTGGCCCCTGAGCAGCTCTCCCCAGGACCAACACAGGCACCCCATTCAGAGGCACAAAGTCATCAGCATGCATGACTCCTTCCACACTCAGGGACCCAGGAGGACCATCCACCCATGTAAGCAGGAGGAGCACCGCCCACAAAGAACCTGCTCAGTGTCTTCCTGAGAACAAAGAGTCGTTCCTGTGACTCCCACCTAAAAGTCCCTGAGTCATGGTTTCAGGAACCCACCTTAACCTGAACATGAGCGGAACTCCTCTTGGGGGCCCCCCTTCTTGTCTGCCTGCAATACATGGGCCAAGCACTGGATGAGTAGGAGGTCCACAGGACTGAAAAGTGAGCTAAGACTTGAAAGCAAGAATTAAACCAACATAACATGCAAGAGCATCTGAGTCTTCCCAGTCCCAGCTGGCGGAGGTCTTCCCCACCTGGTCCTGGCACGAAGACCCCTGTGATTCTTACAGAGACTCAAGGAGGTAAGAACACAGAATCCATTCAGACTTTTACAATTTCTCAGTCACTTGTCCCACATGCATCTAATTTTGCCTTTTTTAGTTATTTGTTCTTAAAATGAATGCATGCCTCAGCAGTCATGTCTAACTTCATAGAAATAACACACATTTCATCATTCCTCTGATCTTGTATTTCATGGGGTTATATAGTAGTTAATGAGATTATGCAATGACCTTCCATGTAGTTACAGTATGAAATTGTGACTTATATTTAAATTGTGAAATCATGAATTACTTAATCTTAAGGAAGTTGAGAAATTGCTTAAAGCATAGATGATCTTAATTTGGGAACAAAGTCCTGCTCAGGAATAAGTAAAACCAAGGTAAGAAAGGGTGGTTTCCACGGGTTTCTGGGTGTCATGGGTGTGGGTCTGAGAGGAGGGTGCCTGTGGTTAACAGTCTGTAAAAAGGACATTCGCCGTGGGCGACATGTGGCCCTGCTCCCTGCCTTCTACTCACATGGTCCTGGGGGCGTGGGGACCTGGCTGTTACAGATGTTTCACCCTGCTGTGCCTGTCACAGAGTAAGTGTGCAGGAAAGAGCTGTTCGAATAAATAAATTATGTTAGTGACCCTGACACTCTTACTGTCCGGGAACTCAACGTCAGCTAAGGCTCTCATCCTGAGAATGGAAAGAGGCTGTGTGGAGGCCGGATTGCTCTTTGTTGACATGTCTTGTGTCCACTAAATTTGTCACAGCATCAAGAGGATTGACAAAATATTAAGAGTTCAACCTCCACTTGAAAAACATGCATGGATTTTGTTTCTGTGTTTCAGAATTTCAGTAGGCCGAATCCATAATAAAACTGCCATGGCCATTTCCCGCGAGGGTCATCCATGGGCACTGGATGAAGGACGTTCTTAGAAGTCTGAAGTTGCAGCTGAGGAACTGTTTCCTGTGAGCACAGGCGTTTAACCTAAAAGTACACCCTACATCTTCATGTGCTCATAATTGTGATCATCTCCTAGTCTTTGGAATTCAGTTGAAAAAGAAATGAAAGACTCAGAGAGACATTTCATGAACTTTCAGTTTCACCCCATCCTTATATAAATAATAACTTCTGTTGTTTTTTAATCAGTTTGGGAAGAGCAGTAAGAAATTGTAATCCGAGGTCTTTATTATTTATTGCTGTGTAATGTCATTTCTAATGTCAGGATGCAAGCCCAGGGAGCTGCTTGGGTAAATGCTACTTAGGAATGAAATGAAGAGACTGGTTTTCCTTTGGCTCCCTTTTCTTTCAGAAGGTGTCTGGGGAAGGAAGAGTCATCTGTGGACATCGGCACAGTGCTGGCCCAAGAGGACATGGGTCCTGGGTTCCCTTCCATCCAGCCCTGGGAAGTCGAGGAGACTGGCTTTCTTGGTGGCCCATTGCAAGCATGACCACACCGGATCCCTGCAGCAGAGAGCTCCAGGTGTCAGCATGGAGAAGACCATGGAGGCCTCCTACCTCCGGCTTTGGGTCTTTCCAAAGCAACAGACACACAAAGGCCCTGACTTCCAGAGCTGTCGAGAGCAAAGCAAGAGAGCCTGTCGTTGTCCCGTCCAGGACGGTTGCTCCTCCAGGGGCGCGTTGGAATGCTGGTGAGAGGAAAGAAGCCCACAGAAATCAGCCTGCTCTTCACGAACATTCAGGGAGGTGCCTTTCAGTTGCTCCCAGAAGCCACCACCACCGTGCTGGTCAGATCCCATCTCAGAGGCAGCTCACTAGCACAGGTGACTTAACCCAGATTCTATTCAAATCTGAATCAGGACTCTCGAAGCCTCCCTGTCTCTGGACGGACACCCATGTGTCCATCAGCTCAGACACTAACACGTCACCCTGGCAGCAGCACTAACAAGAATGTCCATGCTGCCTGTGTTCCCTTTATGGGTATTTCACACACATCCCCTCACTCTCCTTCCTAGTTCTTTTACTGTCACTGCAATTCATCCTGTTCTTCCATTTTCCAGATTAGAAAACTGAAGATTGGAGACATCAGCTCTTCAAGGTAGAAGTGAACGTGTGCTTTTAAATCAGAGACAGTGAGTATGGTGGTGAAGGGCTGGGTGGTCTGCATAAGTGAAACCCTGCCTCTGCTAAATGTGGACATGCATCCCCAGGCCTTGGTTTTCCCGTGTGTGACTGAGTAGGAGGATAGCACCTACCTCAGCAGGCTGTGAGCATTACCTGAGTCCCTCCAGATGAGGGTGAGAACGGTGAGCTGGCACAGGAAGCTCACTAATAGGAGCTGTTATTTCCATAATGTACTATCTTGGGAGCACCCTCCTGAGCCCTGTTTCTGAGTACCCCACCCTCTGCAGGTAGGGAGCTGGCCCCATACTGCTGGAATGGCCCACCTGCCTGGGTCGTGGGGAGCCCAGATACCTGGTGAAACAGTTTCCGGCACGTCTGGAGCTGGTGGAATCAGTGGAGCAGACAGCCCTCCCAGAGGTGGATGGGTGTCATCCAGTCCCTTCCGGGCCTGAGCGACTCAAGGCTGAGGAAGAATGAACACACTTGGTCTGACCACTGAGAGAGCGCAGGACTCCTCCTCCAGGGTGCCCACTTTAGACTCAGGCAGGAATCTTCCCCCCTGGCCTGACTTCCTGACACAGAGGAGCTGGAGAAGCTACTCAGTCCTTCTGGTGCCATGAGTCAATCCCTCAGAATAAGCTGTTGTCTGATATATATGTGTGGATATGCGCAACCCTCTTGGCCAGGACGTTCCAGAAGCAAACCAGTAGGAGGCACATGGGGCGGACTATGCGACAGCCCCCTTCCCGGGCCTGGGCCTCCAACCTGTGCCCCTGCAAAACCCCTACTCTAAATGCAGACCTCTTCCTTTCCCTCTGAAGGTGTTACAGGCAACATTTCATCACACAATACTCACCTCCCTGCAAAAATGCACATCACAGATAAGAGGATAATCACTAACAACAAGTAAAAATAAACGGACCATGCGATCTTTGCGACCAGTCATTATTGTTCAGACCTTAAATAGTACCTAAAGTCAGAAAGCAGCACACTGTCCTCTGTGGATTTGTAGGACTCTTCCTTATAAAAGATAAACTTTGTTTTTTAAACATAAGGAACCAGCATAATATGTTTCACTGTTACTGATGCTCTTTAAAGGGAGTTGCAGTAGGAAGGAGTGTAAGAAAGGAGGTTATCCATCTGCCCCAAGACACCAGTACCCACAGACCCTCCTTCTGTCACCAAAATGACCTTCCTGCTTGGAGACATTAGCATCCCAAGCTGCCTTAGACCACCCAGCCACAGCAGTGCCCCTCGCTGCCTGCAACCCACTCTACTCTCTGGTCCTGGAGTATAAGACACTTCCTAGAAGCTCATCTGCACTCTGCAGGGAAATCCTTTGTATGGGGAGGACACCTGGTTACTTAAATGGGCTCATGTTTTCTGTTTACAGGCAGATCCTGAAAGATCACAATGAATTCTTCAGCTTCTCAAATGACTAACCTGTGCAGAAGGGAACACCCCCCATCCCACCACAGTCTGAACAGCTTCTTCATCAGACTAGGCCCTGAGTTACTTCCTCCAGGCCTTTCTGTGTCCTAACAGCAATTTGAAGATTCATGGATGAAAGGCATCTGCCAAGAGCCAGCTCTTTCCTACTGAGGCTCCTGTTAGGGACAAGGCCAGAGAAGGGCCCTCGGGGGAAGGAGGGTCCTAGCCTCCCTTCTCCCTCCTGCTCTTCCCTTTTCCCATCCTCTTCCACCCCTCCATGATCCTCCCTCCATCTCCTCCCTCTCCCTCCTCTTTCACCCCCTTCCATTCTCCTCCCTTCCCTTCCCTCCTCCATCTTCTCCTCCCTCCTCCTTCTTTGCCATCCTACTCCACTATTCCTCCTCCCTTCTCCCTCCTTCTTTCTCCTTCCTCCTCTTTTCTCTCAATCACTTGTTTTTGTTTGTGTGAGCTTTGGAATATGTTGACCTTAAACAAAAAGCAATCAATTATATCACCAATAAAATGTATTTAAATGGCAGAAGGCAGATTGAAAAGTGCCTCACACTCCTGGAATCAAAGGTCAACGCCCAGTTCCTCCATGGAACCCACCCCCAACCTTCATGGGAATGTGGCGGCTCCCTGGGTCCTGTATTTGCTGATGTCATGTGGGGACTCTACTCTCCTGGAGTTTCTGTACTTGGTTTCCATTCCTGATTCCCTGTAACTGGGGGACTTGACAGTTTCTGAGTCCCCCCCACCTACGCCACCACCACCCATGTGTCCTCGGACATAGCAATGTCCAGCAGGACACTCGGAGTGCCCTAGGTCCCTCTTGCAGGCTCTCGGGGTGCCCAGCCTTCATGTCCCCAGTCCCACACTGCCCCTGCTCTCTGCTCTCTGAGGTCAGCCCGTGTGAAACCATGTCTGGACTCAGGTCTATCGGGCTCTTCCTTCATCCTAGGAAGGAGCATGTTTTGATCCAGACTTATCACCTATTGCTGTGACAATTGCCCCGACACTGAGACGGTAAGCCACCACGCGTGCTGTCTCACAGCTCTGTCTCCTCAGAGCAGCCACAGGCACTTCGATGGGACCTCATGCAGTGCCAGTGGGCATGGCACAGAGCTGGACACCCTCTTTGTCCCCAGCTTTGTCTTATCCACTAAAGCTACACATTTGTCACCTGTACAAAAAAGCAAACCGGGAACATTCGAAGGACACCAGGAACTCAGCCGAGGGAGAAGGGCTGGACCAGCCTGTTGCCTGCTTTCCGCCAGTCTGTCCGATGCCCTGGGTTCCCACGCCAGAGCTCTTGAGTTCCCCATAGCCTGTTCTCTGAAAGTCTCTTCACGGTCCATTTCTTCGTGACTCACACGGGATTGCATCGCCACACGACCCTTTCCTGGAAACACGAGATGCGGGATCTGCCTGGCACTTGGTTCATTTTTGTCTTCATTGATCACTCAACTTTTCTTTCTCCCTCTGAGACAAATAGTTCTCAAGAGCTGCATGCTTTGCTCCTCAACTTTCAAAATCAATCCCACTTGTGAACCCTTCGGACCACAGGCTATTTTCTTTCCACTTGAAAAAAAAGAAATATTCTCTCTGCTGTTATCTGCATCTCTCTCAGCTAAATATTGTCTTTCAAGAGGTACTATTTTGAGTAGTAATAATATACTATAATTCATAATTCTCGAAACTTCCCACGACTGAGCACCTGCAGAGCAGATGAGAGGACCACGCCCCTCCAGAGACAGGGAACCACAGGGCTGACGTGACTTTGTTTTTCACTCAACTTCATGAGCATCAAAGAAAAACTCACTGGTGGAAACACATAGGTGAAAGGACTATGATACCAGGCTAATCATTGGTCTAAGATGATGACCCCTGATTGTGATGATGTATCTATGGAAAAAGGGGAACTCAAGGCATTTTAGAAACCTCACATTAAAAGTAGTCAATATTTATATAGTGACTACTTATATATTCAAAAAACTAAATTTTTGATACTTAGAAACATTGTCTTCCTGAAAAATGTGAAATTTCAAAGGCATGTGTCTGCATGTTCAGAGCCTTGTGCTGGGAGCTGGGACACCACCCCCCACCCTGTATTTACTGAGATGCCCCCCACACACTGTGTAGCATTTCCCCAGCTAAAAAATCCAGCGTTCAAAGGTCGGCTCTGTCCTCCAAGCTCCAGCCATGGATAATTCTACACCCAAGTGCTGCTGCTTTGGAAAGAAGCTTTTGTTGAGCAGTTGGGAACGATATTCAACTGATTGAATTTACATTAAAACTTTTTAAAATAAAGATCAAGTGAAAGCATAAAAGTAATGAAATGTACGCTGGCCTTAGAGCTTGCTTCTGAAGCTCTTCAGAGTTTTAAAGTCTCAAAATCAGAAAGGCGTTCTGACAGGCTGCCACATGGATGCATCTTCAGGACTAAGTCACAGAGGACAGCACATGTGACTCACTCAGTGAGGATCCTGGAGGAGACAGACTCACAGAGAAGGAAAGAATGGTCAGGCCAGGAGGTGGGAGTGAGGGCTGCCGGGTGAGGGTGAGGGTGAGGGTGAGGGGTGCAGGAGAATAGGGTCTTGATGTTTAAGGGAGCAGAGTTTCAGTTTGGGAGGATGAGTAAGTTCTCAAGATGGATGGTGACGTTGGGCTGCACGGCAACGTGAATGAGAAAAAGCTTTGAAAACTATGCACGCACACGCTCACATGCACATGCGCATGGAAATTTTAGCAACATACTGTGTCACCAGAATTACCAAAACAAGTCCCATGTCAGTGACCACTTGGGTTGTCCCTATAGGTGGCTCTGACCCACAAGGACAGGCCTGTGCTGTCTGACAGTGAAGGAAACAATTACTGTGTGTAATGCCTCGTGGGACCAAAAGAAACTCCCGTGGGACATTGTCCAGGACGTGTCCTCAGGGAAGGATGTACTTGGTTTCCCAGCAGAGAGGGGGGCCACCTGGGGAGGTGAAGCAGGCTTGGTTTCAGGGAGGGGAGAGGGTCCCTAGCATCCAGTTAATGATGAGAGCTGCACATACCTATGTCTTTCCTGCAAATACTCCAGATTTGTTGGTGGAAGTCAAGTCCTTGGGAGATGCTCAGACAGGGGACCCCTGTGTTCCATAACATCTGCTGGTTCTCACGGTGGTTCCCAAAGTGACCTTCGGGTGTCCTCCTTTATCTCCTAGCAGACATCCTCCCTGATTTCCCTTCCAGGGTTTATCATCTGCTCCCCACATCTCCCACATTACCCCCTGCCCTTTCAGTGTCTCCCCGACTCCATCATGTCATTCTGTCAGGTATGATGGTGGAGGAGGCCCTGAATCTTGGCATTTGAATTAGGAAGCGACTGTGATGCACTGCCACATAGTAAGATGGGCTATCTCATCACGCCACCAGTCCCTGTTCCCTGCCAGCATGGCTTGCAGGTGAAGGGGTTTCGAGCCCAAGCTATAGCCCACCCTTCACAGGCATAGAGGTAACCGGTAACAGCTCTCCCCAAGCTCCATCAGTGTTGCCTCACTGATTCTGTGTCTACCAAAAAGAACCCAGTCTGACTTGTTGGCACCATGGAAGTTAGTGTTTCTGAGGACAGAGATTGAGACACTGCTTCTATACCAAATCAGCCGTACTTTTGTACCAATGTGTGGCAAGTCAGCAAAATAAGACCAGTGGTCAAAGGTACATGGCCACTGAGGAGGGACAGGGACAGGGAGGATCACCTGGAAGAATCTTTGCCTCAAAAGATGAGTGGCTGCCCTGCCCCTACGACTTATTTCTATTTAAATTTGTACCAAGATATTCATTTGTTATACAATCAGCCCATTGAAAACGTATAAAATGTTAATGGCTGTTAGCATATTCACAGACACAATCACCAATCACAGTACAATCACCAGTGTGAGAACATTCCAACACCTCAAGAGAAACCACATACTCAGAGCAATTCCCTTAACCCCTCTTCCCAGCCATCCTTCTGAGTCCTCGGCAATCATTTTTCTACTTTCTCTCTTCATACAGGTGCCTGTTGTAGACTTTGATATCAGTGAATCATACAGTGTGTGGTCTTTTGTGATCAACTGTTTCCACTCAACGTAATATTTTCTGGATCCATCCACACGGTAGCACGTGTCGGTACTTAACTATTTTCTGTGTTCTATTATAAGGATGCCGCACATGTTGTTTCTCCATCTATCTGTTGATGGACACTTGGATTATTTCACCTTTTGGCTCTTCTGCTATGAGCATCAGCTACAAGGTTCTGGGTAGACATGTCTTTCCATTTCTCCTAGTAGACAGTTGGATGAAACAACTGAGTCATATGGCAATTGTTGAAACACTTAAAGAACTCCCAGATGACTTTAAATGGCTGCACAATTTGACATTTCTACCAGGAAAGTCTGAGGGCTTCTATTTCACTACCTGCTCCCCAAACTTAGTTGTCTGACTTTTTGATTCTAGCATCTGAGAGGACGTGAAATGGTTTGGTATTTGGTTTCATTTGCATTTCACTAATAATGGACTAATAATGTTGAAAATCTTCTCTTGGGCTTATTGGCAATTTGATTATTTTCTATGGAGAAATCTGATCAAATCCTTTGCCTGTTTTCAAAAGGGGCAATTTGTCCCTATTCACAATAGCTAAGAACTAGAAATTACCTAAATGCCCAACTTCAGATGAATACATCAAGCAGATGCGGTACATATATATATAATGGAATACTATACCGCCCTTAGAAGAGATGAAATCTTGTTTTCTGAATCAACATCATCCCAAATGATTATACTAAGTGAGATAAGTCAAAAGAAGATAGATACTGGATGACCTCAATCATAGGTGGAATGCGAATAGACAAAACAAAGGAACAGATGAAACAAAACCAACCCTTGGACACTCATAACAAAACCAAAGTTACCAATAGGGAATGGGAGGGGAGGTGGGCAGGGGGAGAAATGGTGGCAGAACCCACTGGACAGTGGTGAAGAACACTTGGTGAATTGGTGGAGGGCAGGGTGTGTTCACATATATATGAGGAATGGAAAACTTTTGCATGTGAGTTTATTTTAATGTGTGAAAACAAAAGTAAATTTTACAAAAAGAAAGTAAACAAAATAAAAGGGGCGATTTGTCTTTTTGTTATTAAGTTGTATAATTTCTATAATCTAGATACAAGTCCCTTATCAGATTTATGATTTTCAAATATTTTCTCCTATTCGGGGGCTTGTCATTTCAAATTCTTGATGGTGTTCTTTAAAGCAGAAAACTTTCTATTTTAATGACTTGTTAGTTTGTGTTGTTATTGCTTATGCTTTTGGAAGCATATCTAACATTCTTGGTCAAATCCAAGGTTATGAAGACCAAACTGTATTTTCTATAAGGAGTTTTGTAATTGTTGTTCTTAAATATATATCTTTGATCCGTACTGAGTTAATTTTTGTGTATAGTGTGAAGTCGGAGTTCAATGTCACTGTACCATGTGATTTCCCAATTGTCCCAGTACCATCGACCAAAGAGATGATTGTTTCCCCTTTGAATGGTCCTGTCATCTTTGTTGAAAGTCAGATGAGCACGTGTCCAGGACTCATTTATAAAATTGCCATCTTTGCCTTGACCGCCTGTCTATCCCTGTGCTCAGAGCAGTGTCTTGACTACCACTGCTTCTTAGCGAACTTCAAATGAAAGTGAACCAGGAAATGAGCGTCCTCCTCTTTCGTTCTTTTTCAGAATTGATTTAACTATTTGGGGTCCCCTGCAGTTCCCTATGAATTTTAGAATCAACTTGTCAGTTTCTACAGAGAGGCGAGCTGGGACCTGATGGAAGCCACACTGAATTCGCATGTCATGTTGGGGATTATTGTCATCTTAATGATGTCCTATATCCGTATCTCAAACATGGAATGTTTCCATTTATTTAGATGTTCTTTTCTTTCCTTCCACGGTGTTTTATAGCTTATAAGGCATACATTTTGCACTTCTTTTGTTCAACTTCTCCTTGGGTATTTTATTCATTTGATACTATTATGTTTCCTTAATTTCATCTCCGGCTTGCTCATAGCAAGTGCATAGAAACACGATTGATTTTTAATATTGATCTTCTGTTCTGCAGCCTGCTGAGCTCATTATTATTGCTAATAGTGTGTCAGTGGGTTCCTCAGGAGTTTCTACATACAAACCATTGATTTTTATTATTTTCTGTCTTAAACAAACCTCTCTGTGTGTAGATTGCTTGCCAGGCACTGTGTTAAGCTCTCTACAAACATGAAACCATCTAATCCTCCGAACACCTTCCGAGGCAGGGATTATGCTTATCCTCTCTCACAGAGGAGGACAATATCTGTGTCCATCTGCAGTCAGAGCACAGGGCCGTGAAGTTAATTTCCAGCCCGTCCTCTGCTTGAGGCTGTGCTCATGGCCCACTGCACAGCCTGGTTCTCCCTTGGTTCACCTTCCTCCCCTCTTACATGGCAGCCTTGCTCTCTGGCGCCGAAAGACTTATCCTCCTCCGGGAAAAGCAGCTCTTGCAGAGTTGAGAGCAGCTTCTGAAAGTCCTCTCCACAGTGCATTTCTCCCAGAATCAGAGCTCAATCTCTGACCCAGGGTCTATCAGAGAGGCAAGAAGACCGTAAATCCTCATCTCGAAACTCTGATAACACCTGCTGGAGTCTCCAGGGCCTCGTGCAGCCTGGGGGTGGGGTGGGGGGGCGGGGGGCCTCTTTGTGGCTCAGCCTTTCTGGGGGGAGATACATAGAGTCTGCGATGAGTCGGGGAACACTGTCCAGCCCCGTTTGAGCAGGCCCTGAGTGCGCAGAGCTACCGCACACCATGGGGCTGGTCTCACCTGCACTCCTGAGAAGTTAAGGCTCTTCCTGCTTCTAAGCTCACATTTTTATAGATTTCTCCGAACACTTAGAATCTCTGTTCTATATCTGATTCACTTTTCACATACAGTCACTTTCAGAGAGTGTGTGTCATGCCTGGAGGCTGCTAACTGCTCAAATTAACATGTCTCTGTCTTTCTTGAATATCGCCTATCCCACTGTCCTTGTCATCAATTAAGGAAACTGCTCTCTTTGTTGGTCCTGCACAGCTGCTATCCGCCGGCCTGGGCGAATATCAGTGCACATGCAAGTTTTATGTGCCTGACATGAAGACTATGCCCCGGGTTTGTTCAGACCACACGGGGGAGGAGGGAGCAGGTCCCTCCTCAGCTGCCTGGCTGCTCCTTGAGAAGCCCATGGATTCTCCAACAGCCAGACTGCAAGAGTCACCTTATTTGTCCTGGAACCACACTCATTCCTGTTGTTCTCACACTGTGGATTCATTCAACCCTTCTCACTAAACCAAAACCTGAGAGATGAACAGTGTGAAGTGTGCTGAGTCTGCAGACATTGGCATGAAGGGTGCTGTCCCTAGATGTTGGTGTGTGGGGTGTTGGGTCTGTAGACATTAGTTTGAAAGGGAACTGGGTCCATAGACAAATGGTGTGAAGGGATGCTGGGTATGTACATGAATCATGTGAAGGGGAGATGGGTCCACAGATGAATGGTTTGAATGGAGTGCTGGGTCCATAGACATTGGTGTGAAGGGAGCTAGGTCTGTTCACGAACATTGTAAAGGATGTTGACTCAGTCAACTCACTAAAGTGTCAGCAATGGGAACTTGACATTCCCAGGGACATGTTCCAGGGGCCAAGATGCTTCCTGAATCCTCTGGAGGAGAGCTGAAATGTTGGGGTCGGAAGATCATGTGCCTTGTGGAAATGCCTCAGAGAGCTCGGTGTGGCAACCAGGAGGTGTAGGGACAAACATATCTCTGTCTAGGGTGTTTTAGCTAGCTCTCCCCATGGATGGCCAACACAGACCTTCAAGTCAAATATGCTCAGGTTAAACACGACACACTCACATGTGAATTATAAGAGAGCAGAAGTGTGCACTTGCCATATCCGTTTCTAAAAGAAAACAGATCCTCCACATCTCACCTCTGTGGAAATGGCAAGTATTTCATGTTGGTGTTTGGACAAAGAGTCTCCTTGCAGTTAGATGCCTCCAGAGATAGTGAGGACACACATGCCTCCCATACCCTGCTCCCCAAGCATCAATTGCACAGATTAATGGGCGATGTCGCATCTCTAAACATGGCATCCTTCATCATCTTTAGAGTGGCAACAATGACATGCTCTGGACTGGCTGAAATATGGAGCTACTGCATTCGCACCCTAAAAGGGACATAGCAGTATCACTTCCAAAGGTTAGTAGGTGCTATCTTGGCCAGCACAGTCCCGGAGTTAACAAGCACCCCTGTTGTCACTGCCATAGATGCAGGTAAGAGCCAGCTGGAACTGAAATCCCCAGTGAGGCAGAGAATGAAAGAGATTCCACTCACTGTGTAGTGGCACATGAGGCTGCCCCAGCATGCTTTCCCTAAGAGAAAAAGTCTCATGTTTTAGTAGAAAAGGAAAAATAGTCACCGTCCATCTCTGGAGAGGAGTTGAAGGAAGGCCTGCCTGTCCAGTGTTTGCAACGCACCAAGGAACTGAGTCCCAGGATGAAGTTAGGACAGAAGAGAAGAATGAGAAGACTCCGTGAGTGTAAAAAATGGCTTGAGATGAGGATGGTTGGGAGGATGGCCTTTGAAAAGGTCCACCAAAGAGTTTGTCTCTGAGGGGACAACTTCACATCCAAGTGAGCACTCCGCCAAGTAAGCGACTCTTCTAGGTAAGCGTCCCACCAGATGAGAGACCTCTAAGAGACCACCCCCACCAGGGGAGCACCCCTACCAGGGGAGCACCTTCTGCAGATAAACACCCCCACTAGTAAGCACCCACTTTCAGGTGAGAATCCACTAGGTGGGCATCCTCCAGGGGAGCACCCCCACCAGGTGAACAGCCCTCCAGATAAGCACTCCACCAGGTGAAATGCATGTAAGGAAAAGGCTTTGTAGCTACATTACTCAAATCTGCAGTGCAGGGCTGAGGGGTGAAGACAGAGAGGGGAGATGGTACCCGCCTGGGAAGAGCTCTACTGGGGGCAGGTGTGGTTCCAGGTTCAAACCCCTGCCATTGGTCAAAGGGGCTCTGTGCCTGAGGACACAGACACCACAGGTGCCCCGACATGTCCAGTGGCCCCCAGAACGTAGAACGGGTGCATCAAGAGTGCAAGTGCAGCCCAGAAGGCCCACATCACATGGGGAAATGGGAGGAGGCTGTGGGCACATGGTATCAGGAGTTAGTGGGCAAGAGAGTGTCAGAACCTGCTATGTGCCTATGAGCTGGTCCACACCTGCCTGTTCGTAGTGCAGCATATAAGCCTGTCTAGAGACGCAGTAACTGGCATGCCTTCTATGACAGCATCATTGCCAAATAAGACCCAAGGTCCAGGCAATATCTGGCCTGTAGCCCCCCATTGCCTGCAGCTGCCATCCCACAGTCTGGGATTAAAAGCTTTATATTTCCAGCATAATTCCTGAGTGCTGGTCACTTACTACCTTGGAAAATAAAAGGTGTGTCCTTGGGACAACCTGTCATTGCTTCTGCTTGGTGCCTCACAACCTGCTGGTTTTGTTCTTAGTTTGAATTTTCCACAAGGCATCCAGCTGAGAGTATCCTGTGTGTCCTATGGGGTCAGAACCGAGACCCAGGGTATAGTCTGCAGGCCGTGGACGCTCCAAGGGGGCTCAGCTGCAGCCACCAAGCTCTGCCTCCCAGCGGCTCCCAGACTCTGGAGTCCCAAGATGAAATACTGCAAGCAAAGCCATTCTGACTGGATATTTATCACAGGACACCTGACACCAGGAGTCCACTGGCACATCATTCTGCAGGCTCCGGGATTTTTGCTCCTGAAGTGATTGAAATGAAATGATTTGGGGGCTCATTGTTTCCTTCATTCTGCCATTGAGGATTGAAGACGCTTCTGCACCTGCATGGCTTTTACCAGTGGTCCCGGCCACCGGAGCCGGACACGAGGCCCTGTCTTGTGGGACCCAGGCACGCGAGCAGCCAGTAAGGAGTGCTGTGTCAGTCTCTCAGCTCAAACATGGGGAGAGCCAGAGTACTGACATCTAGCTGAGAAGAGCCGAGTGCTTGCATACTCGGATAATCAGAGTGCAGGAGCCATGCATCTGTCTTGAAAAATGTGCATTTCAAAACCTACCCCCAATGTGCTGGTTTGGGAGGTGATGGGATCGTGAGGGAGGAGCCCCTGAAGGTGCTAGGGTCATTATGAAGAGACCCCAGGAGCTCCCCACCATCCCAATGTGAGATCACAGTGACGGGGCAATGGCGGGGAGGGTCTCCCCAGACACACACTGTGATCTGGACTCCGGACTCCAGCTGTGAGAGATGTTGGTTATAAGCCCTTGGCCTGTGCTGTCTGCTGTCTACTCCAGCAGCAGAAATGGACTCAGACATGGTTTAAGGAGTATGGAACATGCTTTACAACTTTTGGATCAATTAGGAGCATTTGCATAATCTAAAGAGCTAAGGGCTCTGCAATCTACTGTGATTATCTTCGAGGTAACAGTTGGCCCAACATTTATTCAGTTCTCCCTCTAGGTTTTGAGTATCAACTGGACTATGGAGCCCACCCTCAAAGATGACCACTCACCAGGTTGCAGGGGGACAAATATCCAACAGGAAGGATTCCTGGAGGTTCTGGTACCTGCTCATTCTCAAATATCCCGGTGGCTCGGGGGCTTGTCTAACTTAGGCCCAAGATTTGACAAAGCAAATACACACACATACACACACACATATATACACATACACAACATGCAAAAGAAAATATTTTACCAAGGCAAAGTAGTCCAAAGACCAGGAGTTGGTTATCAGTCCAAATCCTGGGCAGCCTCAGACCCACAGAATGGGGGTTCTGGGAGCACTGGAATAAGGCCCAAGTGATGCCAGCACAGGAGAGCATGGGGACCAGCACCTCAAACATAGGAGCCCAAGGAGGCACACCCAGAATTAGGTCAGTAGGGCCACTACAAGATAGTGCTGGGAGCAGGGAGCAGAGGAAAGAGGACAGGGTTGGGACAGAATTCAGAGCACGTGACACCCTGGCGATTGTCATGTCTCCATGCTTCATGCTTTGTATTTCTCATTGCTCCATGATGACCTCCCCTTGTTGATAACAGAGCATTACATAAATTTGTCCTCGCATAATTCTCACTCCTCCCCCTCAGAGACCTCATCCTTCCCTGTCTGCAATGACTCTTCAACAACAAAGGCATGACTTCTTCCCTGCCCTCACTCACCTAAGGTGCAACCAAACTTACTCCCCTGCAGACGTTCCCACTTTTATTCAGTCATGATTGTTCAGCTTTGAGACATAAGTTACTAGTTATTCTTAACTCTGCATTTTCCCCCTTCCTTGTAAAAAGAACCATGATTTTTTCCTGGGCTCCTGGCTAAAGAAACCTGACATTCTCGTCCTCCCTGGAATTGTGTGTGTATGGGACCAGGTGCAGGCAGTGGGATACAAACAAAAGTGGCAGCTTCCTAGAGCCCTTCTTACAATGTGGCTTGTACACTCTCTGCCTACTCTCTTTCTTGTTGGCTGGAATATAGATATGATGGCTAAAGGTGCAGCAATCATTTTGGGGTCATGAGGTGAGCCTGGGAATGGAGGCTGAATATGGTGTGTCAAGCAGACAGATGGAGACTGGTGCTTTCAGCCCTGGACCCCTGCCTCAACTCTCTATTACTGGGGTCTCCTCTTCTTTTCAGCCAAACCTCAAGGTGGCAAATGCACGTTTCCGCTGCGTGCAAAGCACTGTGACATTACAGGACATGCATGCTGAGCAGAGGAACATGGATTCCCACCTGTCAGTATGGGTGGAGGAGAAGGGCCACAGCCCACCTTGTGTTGTAGTCAAGTGATTTTAGAAAGTGGGTGGCACCTCGGTTCGGCTTGATTCATTCTGCATCCTTCCCCAAATGCTTGGCCTCTGCCCCTACAGTCTGTCCACAGTTGCACTGTGACAGTCATTTGAGGAGGGCTCCACACCAGGCCAGGTTCTTCTCCTTTCCTCCTCTGTCAGGACCGCAACAGCTCTTGAACAAAAGAATTTTTCATTGTCTCATTTCAGCAGTTGGTCCAAGGCGGACATGACACATCGAACAAAGTGGCACCAAGTTAAGAGCAGTGCTGGTTGAGAATCCAGTGCACATATTATCGGAGCGAGCTGGTGGGAGCCCAAACACTAAAATTGCCAAAAGCAAACAAAGCACAACAACAAACCAACAACCCTGGCACACAGCCTGAGAACTCTGGAGTTTAGTCTCCCTCTCAAAAGGCCTAGGGTCCTGGTGTTGGTGTAGTAATTGCACATAGCAATGAGGCCAAAGCATGGATCCTCAGGCCTGACTGCAGATGTAGACTGTTCATGGCACAAAGCACAGAGCCTTCTACTTGCAAGTATGCTCTAAGATGCTTAGAGACAGGGACATGCGACAAGCCTCTGTGACGGCAGGTGGAGAGATGGGGGCAGAGACGTTGGCATGGTACCACAGCCCAGGGCTTCTGCCTCACAAAGGTGGGCACAGACACATTACAAAAAGGTGAATCCTCTTTCCCTGTGTCCAGTGTCTCTGTGTCCCTGCGTCCCTGTGGTCCTGGCCTCCAGATCGGCATTCTCGACCCTGCTGCAATTTCTCTCTGTGCCTTTGGCTCAGGATTTCATTTCTAGTTCCAGTGCCTCTCTGAGAACTGAAGGGTTTCTTTCTCCTGGTTGTACTTTTCCTCCTTAACTGTTTCATTTCTCCCAATGTCAGTTTGCAGCTCTTCCTACACATTTGACTCCGTTTTATCTCATAATCCACATTTTCCTTTCCTCTGGGCAAAGCAGATTCTCTGCGGCATCCAGGAAGCCGCGCCTGGACCAACAGGCTCTGTAAGTAAAGATGTGGGTTGTCACAGAACCAGAAATTGACACTTTCCTGGGGCTTCAGAAAAGGAGCGATCTGTATGAAACAGTTGCTTTGACGGCTGTGACGATTACCAGATAGGGCGCTTTTCAGGGTATTTCCTCGTGATATGGAGGTGACAGGGCGAGTTCCGTGCTGCGTGGGAGTGGCAGGGGTGGCTTCGGTTGTTTGAGGAATCCCCCACCTGCAAACCTCCCGAAGGAGCAATGCCTGTCCCCAGGTGAACAGCGGATGTGTGTCCACTCACTCGGAGCTTTGCTCATGGGCGTGAAGACAGGGAAACAGCTTCAATCTCCATCAACGACAAGGAAGAAAAATGGGGTTTGGTGTGAGCGTGTGAGGGCCTGTTGCGGAGCCATTCAAGGAGCACACGCATGTGTGTTTGTGCACATGCCCGGCAACACGGGTTGGGTTGACTTGGAACCCTTCCACGACCAAGCTGCGCGTACGGGGCGGAGGAAGCCTCACAGGGCCTGCAGCCTGGCGGTACACAGATTTCTCCCGGCAGCAGGGGAGTGATGCAGGCGGGAGGGACACGCTGCCGCAGGCACTGTCTCTGGAGACCTTGGTAATAACGACCTTGCATCTCAGCATTGGAGGTCACTGTGCTCAGACACTGAAGGGGACAATGCGCGGTGGGCCAACCATCTGTCGCTTAGGCTCAGGCGGGAAAGTGGGCAGCCCCCAGGTCCTAGAGACCCAGCTCCTGAGCCTGCAGCCAGCTTTCTGGTCTGGATCCAATGGTGACAGAGACTGAGTTTATGCTGCAGGAAACTCTGGTGCTAAAACCAGGGCCCCAACCCTGAATGATGCCAGGGCACAGGAACCCCAGATTTCCCTGAATAGGCTGACCACACATACCATTTTAACAGGGATAGTACATTTTTTTCGTATTTCCCAACCATGCTGTCACTTCAGTAAAAATGTCATTTTTGTCCCATTTGTAATAAACCAGGGTCATCTTTAATATGGAGTAAAAAGGGGCAGCTGAGTTACCCCAGGCCCAGACTGTTGAGGGGACCCCAAAGCAGCTGCCCCTTTTGCCCTGCATTAGAGATGGCCCTTGTCAGCACTGACTATGGCAGCTGTAGGCCACTACTGCTGTATCCATCCCTGTGAGGAAACAGGAGCCCAGGGAAGAGAATTCCCTCCACCACCAGGGCTGTTTCTTCAAAGGGACCAGAATGCCACAGCACGGCAGAGCTGCAGGTGAGCACTATGGGGTTATCTCTGGCACCATGGGGGTTAGTGGGTATTTCTGGCACTGGGGTGGTTAAAGCAGCATGTGTTCAAGGCAGGACGTTTAGAGCAGGGCTCACAGGGGCACCCAATCTGGTTTACTCCTAAGGTGCCAAAATTCCTCGCACCAACCCTGGCCGTATGTATGAAGTCCCTCTGGGCCACACGTCGTTACTGCACAATCACCATAGTACTTACTTGCCGCTGGCCTAGCTGGAAGATGCACTGTGCTGCCTTGGTTTTTCAGAGCAGGTTGGATTTGAAAGGAACTCCTAGACCCTTCAAGGTGACGGGGTGCTGTGTGAGCTCCCAAGACACATCAGTTCTGTCATCTACCAGAGATGGGCCTTCAGGTGGCAGCCACAGTGTGTACCCAAGCACGAGCAAGGACCAAGGTCCTCTCCGTGCACATTCCGATTCCTGGTCACACGCAACAGCTGGTGACTCCAGGATAACTGTGAGAGTCACACGTAGCTGCACGGGCTAGGGGTTTGGGGACAGCTCTTCGCAGACCTCCCAGGAGACACAGAGTTCAGGTGTCTGCCTTCCAGGCTCTGAGCCACACCTAAAGTGTCACTGGTCTCCCCCCAAAAAACCCAAGAGTAGACCCAAGGGAATAAGTTCCAGGACATGCTGGGTCTCAGGCTGGCTGTTGGACACTGTCCAGTCCTGCTAACTGTCCAGGCGCTCAGAGCTCAGCCTCACAAGCATAGTCTTTGAGTCTTGGAAACATGAATTTAATGTGCCTTCAAGATGAACCCACCCAGAAGTGACTTTGAAAGTTTTTCATAATTTACTCATCATTGATTTCTGCTTCCAGGGCCCTGTGCTGGGGTTGCAGAGCCCTATGGATGGCAATGTTTGGACCTGTGGGGGTGGCGTGATCCTCAGTGTGCAGGGAGCCTCCCTCCTGAAGCTCCCGCTAACCAGCCACCGGTTCCTCAGTGAGCACGTACTCACCTTCAGCCTGAGTATCTGGGCTTCCTCAAAACCATTCCGGGTAACTGTGCAATGCTTGCAGAGATGACCTCATCAGAGTGGGGGACTGTTGTGCAATTGATGCCGCTTGCAAGAAATGCCACTTGCTGTGAGGAACTGTAAGTAGAAAGTCGCCATGATCTAAATTAATACACCCACTTACAAAACCGGGACAAGAAGGCATGATGGAAAGAAAGAATGCTAATCTCCTCATTACTGTGGTGAAATGTACGTGTCATTCACCCTCTCGGCATGTGTGAATGTGCAGCTCAGTAGTGCAACCCATTCCTATTTCATAGCTGTCAGCACCATCTGTTCCCAGGTGCCCCTCAGCTTCCCGAACTGAAACTCTGGTACCTCCCGCAGCCCCTGCACCCACCATCCTATTTCCTGTCCTACGAATTGATGGCTCTCTGTGCAAGATCACACAGATGGAATCAGCAGTGTTTGTCTTTCCATCTCAGCCTGTTTCACAGTTGAATGTCCTCCAGTCCCACCTGTGTGGTGGCCCATCACCATGATGGGTATGGGTGCTTCCACACAGCAGCCATTAGGAGCGTTGCTGCCATGAACGTGTGTGACAAACATCTGTTGGGTCCCTGCTTGTGACTGTCTGAGATGAGCACCCAGCAGTGGAATTGCTGGGTGTCAGTGGTAGCTCTCTTTAGTTTTCTGAGGACCCTCCATGACCCTTTCCATGGCAACCCCACACTCCCCAGCAGAGCACAGCTCCCAGGCTCTGCACATCCTCACCTGAACTTGCTCCATTTGCTCTCCTCACCTGGCCGTTGTCCAGTGCAAGTGAGTGACTGGTGTCTCTCTGTGGTTTGCTGTGATGTCCCTGGACATCAGGCAGGTCGAGCATCTTTTCAGGTGCTGGTCACCCTATCTCATCTCTGGGAAGCGACCACTCAGGTCCCTCTTCCATTTTTAATCAGACTTGTCTTTTGCTGTTGGGTTTATAACATTAATCTTTTCAGATACATCCAGAATCTATCATAACGTTCCAAATGCTTGCTCATGGAAGGGTGGCATTTTAAAAAGGCTTCAAAACTCTTGACGTGACTCCCGGAAGCTTACCTGCACCCAGTGAGAATTATGTAAACCACAGCGTGTTCCAGCGAGCACGGTGATCATGTGACCCATTTGCCCCTTAATTCCCAACGGACGAGGTCGCCTGTGTTAAACAGCGGTTCTGCTGAAGGTTCTTTTTGGTGATAGATTCAAGTCATCATAGTGCTGCCTTCCTACAGTCACCTTCCCTGATTCCTGTCAAAGCGCACCTTCGGAAACAGAACCTGGCAGGCTTTTGTCCTGATTGTTCTAATAATGGAGCCGCTACACGGCTGCTCCACTTGGCAAGCGTCTGTGTCAGCCTGTCCTGTGAGCCGTCCTCACAGCCAGAGAGCGGGTCCTGGGCAGCTGCCGCCCACTACATAGGCCCCAAATATCTGAGAAGAGACCAGTGTCTCAGAAGCCAGGGAAACGTTGACAGGATGTGTGTGTGTGTGTGTGTGTGTGTGTGCACACTCATGCATACTTTATAGAGACATGCTTTTAAGCAATTGGCCACGTGACTTAAGGCCTGGTAAATCCCCTAGGTGAGCCCTGGGAGACCCGGGAGAACTTCTGAGCCCAACCTGCCCATGTAAGCACTGATGTTTTCCCTCCTCCACGTCTGGGTGACACGGTACAGTGACCACAGGACACATACCTCCCAGACTCCGTGGAGAACAGCGTCCATGAACACCTCAGGGACCTGGCTGCACCTCCAACCAGGGAATTTTGGGATGGGACTGCGGGCTGTGTGGGGATATTGCTGGGACTTGGGGTGTGGCTCCCGGTGGTTATGGCACCGGGAGACACACTCTCTCTGCCACAATTTCTTCTTAACATGAAGACACAGCCATGCTCTCCACATCGGATCGGGTGGAGTGGACATCCAGCAGGAAGCTCTGGGTGTGGACCCCGTAAGGAGCCACACGCAATGGTCAGGACCCACCGTCACAACACCAGAATATACCTGCTTTCCGGAAAGGAGTGCCACTGAGGGAGGGTGGGCTGAGGATGTGGATGTTCAGTGAGACAAACAAACACTTTTACTTTTTTCAAATCCAAAGAGCAGCCTGCTTGTGATTACCCTAATTTCTTCCTTCATTTCTGATAAACAAAACCAGAGTGAGTCAACTGTGGTGAGCTTCCTGTTCCCACGCGTCTCGTCGCCCCGTCCACTGCCGGGGGCAGTGGGAGGAGGAGGAGGCTCTTCCCCACCCAGACATGTCCTTGCTGCTCCAGGACTAGGGAACGCCCCCCCCTCCCCCACAGTCCCCAGATGGTCCCACAGCTTGGGCACCGTCCCATGACTGGCCTGGCCGACCTGAGGCAGGTCCTTTGCTCACTCAGATGCAGAGAAGTTCTTGGATTTTTAAACATTCCCTTACCCTGGTTTTAAGAACCTGAAAGCTCTTAACATTTATTATCTTTTCGTTCAATGTTGGAATGGTGTCATTTAAACTAGACTCAAAATTTCTCTGAAGTAATGATTAAGCCCCTCGTATTTTATACAAATTGTGTCTGAAAGAGTGAAAACCTGTATTTGATCTAGAAAGCATCTTCAAGACTGATCTGTAGCAAAAAGGCGGTTCCTGCCACTCTGATGTCATCAGACAAAGATGCTTGGGTCCGACAGGACACACAGGTGAGATGAGCAGTCTGAGTGGTTGTTACTCAGAATCATATCGCTGAAACGACTCTGTTAAAGACTTGATCCTGGCCCTCATCCATAATTAAAGGATCACGTCCACATGCAGCCTACCTGGAGCAAGCATGTCTGGCGGAGGAATGCTGAAGATAGAAATACTGAATGTACAGAGCTGAACGCCTGCAGGGCCCATCTGGTCCTGAGAGAAAGGAGGCCAGGCAGCCGGTGTGAGATCAAGCAGGCAGGGTCCCTGGCATTTGGACACAGGAGACAGCCGAGTGACACTGCTCCCTTGAACTGTGGATGGACACTGCTTCGAGGAGACTAGAAGCTCTGAGAGCACCTGGGAACATGCACGCGTCCTCCTCCTGTCCTCACTCAACTCCAGCTACCTGGAGTCTTTGGGGAAGTGACACAGGGTGTCTTGTTCTGTCTCCTTGTCTCGTTCCCACCCTCACTGAGGGCAGGTCTTCCAGGTCTCCCCTCACATGCTCTCATGAGGAATATTCGCATCTGTTTCCACGGTGTGTGAGCTTTGTGGGAGCAAGTACGACATCTGAGAAACTCAAGGACGCACGACAGGAAAGATGCTGGTTAAGGGATGAATAACACACGGGAGTTTCAAAGAATGTTAAATCATTTCCAAAGGGAGACATTTCACCTAAATAGACACGGATTGTGCACATACCCTACATAGTTCCTGGAGAGCAGTCATTTCTTAGCACCAATTTTAAAAATCTTTGTGAAGTTATAATAGTATCAAATGACAGCATTTGTGACCCGTAACACCAACAGCTTCCATAAATCAGCGCCTCAGCGACCATGTGCTCCAGCAGTGATGGTGTCAGGCCCTGCCAGCCTGAAGGGAGTCTCTTGGCAGAGAAAGGAACCTGTCTCTTCCCTGCTCGGTGGTCTTCGGCATCCACGCTGCATTCTCCAAGACAGGAGGCGCTTACCGCTAACCTGCAGTGACATTCGGAGCAGCCGAAGGTGCTTCAGCTGAGGGAGAGGCCATGTCGGCCTAGATGCACCGGGTGTGTGGAGTCGGGTCCCAGCAGCTCCCAGCTCCCTGGGAAGGGCCCCTCAGAGCGACCGTCCCTGCGATCACCTTCCAGTGGGGCTGGGGGTTTGTTTTGTTTTTTACTGGTATTTTGTTTTCCTGCTTTTAAACCATTTTTCTGGGCTGTGCTGGCCCATGAACATGGCACATTTCACGACTGAGCAGAAGTGTCCCCTCCTGCCCTTAACTGACCCCCACACACAGCATCGGAGTCTGGTTCTGGAAGAGCGCAGTGTAAAGACAGCATTCTGGCGTCTTCCTTCCATGGACCCCCAGGGATATATTTACTGGCTTTTTAAAAACACTTTTTAGAAGCATTTTATTGCGGTAAATTTATTTTACACATTAAAATTAACCCACATGCATAGTTTCCCATATGTGCTGTTTCCCATTCCTCAGATATATGCCAACACACCCTGCCCTCCACCCAGTCAACAAGTGTTCTTCATCAGTGGTCTCTGCTGCCGTCGACCCTTACCTCCCAGTCCCTATTGACAACTCGCTCTATTGCAAGTGTCCAGGGTTGGTTTTGTTTCATCTGTTCCTTTATTTTGTCTATTCCCAGTCCACCTATGAGTGAGCCCATCTGGTATCTGTCTTTCTTCTAGTAATTTATTTGACTTAGCACAATCCCCTCTCGCTCCATCCACGATGGTTCCAGTGGCAGGATTTCACCTGCATTGACAGACACTGTTCGGGTCAGAAGGCGTTCTCTGCTGTGGCTCCACCGCTGTGCACACGGAGATAGTTTGGAAAATTCCTAGCTCATAGCCGCTGATTTCGGGCCCTTTTGCGTCATCATTAATATTTAATCAACATGCATCAACAGCTTCCCGCACAGCGCAGCCAGGCGCCGGCCCTCCCGGTGCCCATGTGCTTCCCAGTGATCTCAGTGTCAGAAGGGGGCCGTCCTTCCCCTCACGTAAGAAGGCCAGGATGGAGGAAGGCTGTCCCTCCTCGGAAGCCCAGGCAGACAGATGCTGGGGAGCTTGAGTCAAACCCAAGGCAGGCCCCAAAGGTCCGCTGCTTCTAGAAGTCGCCTTTGAGGACGTGGAGCTGTAGGCTGCACACGAAGCTCATGGGTCCAGCGTGAGGCTGGTGCATGGTCGGGGTCCAGCAGGATGGACCAGCCCACTGCGGTTGGGGTGAGTCCCTGCCTAACTAGCAGGGACATGGCGTTATCAGGTGGTAAAACAATTAGAACAGGCCTAATGCTAGATGATGTTCACTGAAAAAGAGTCAGGTGGGTATTCTCCCTGTGAAGACCCTCCCCAGGTCCCTTGGGTCCCCCCAGACCCTCTCCAGACCCTCAAAGCCCCCCTCAGGGTCCCTTAAGACTCCTCAGGTCCTCCTGGACACCCACTGGATCCCCTCGAATGGAGGTGTGTCGGCCAGAACCGAGAGTCCTAAATCTGCACCCAAACCCCTGGGGCCTGAGTTGGGACAGGTGGGCCTCCCACCTGCTGGCTGTAATCTGTGAACCCACGTGGAGAAACGCCCTCAGCAGAGAACACACTCACGGCTGGCTTTCCCCTCACCACGGAGAAGCCGGGGCTGCTGAGCTCACCCAGTCCCTAGGGAGAGGCACTGAAAGAGGAGAGCTCTGGGATCGAGCAAGGGTGACTGATTTCTAGAAAGGACTCTCAAGGGCCTCAAGGTCAGACACGAGGGCACCTGGTTCAACAAGGTGGAGCTCACATGGGTCCAGGCCGGGGTGAAGTTTGCCTGTACTGGCTGCAGTCTCACAGCAGCTGTGTTCTACCAAGAGATTCTGAGGAGCTGGCCGGAGACGACCCCATGCGCTGAGGACTGGAAGACAGCGGAGAGATTTCTCTGCAGTCGTTTCCACAGAATTCCACTTTCTCACTGGGGTGAGACTAGCAGCAATGAGAACACAGCTTGACATGTGGACGTCCCCAGTCCCCTCAAGAATGAAATACCCTCAAATTAATAAACAGAATTCCCAGAGTTCTTATGGAGACATCAGAGCCCAGTCAATCATGTATGTCTTGAACCCTGACACTAGCTGGTTTCCAGATTTGGAACATTTTGTGTGTGCAGTTTTAAATCAAGTCGCCTTTTTATGAATGTTGATGACTGTCTCCTCCTCCATGCTCATACGCAGTGGGCCCAGCACTTCTGTCAACGTGGGGACCTCATGTCCAGGGGCTCGGCTCTGAAGGGCATTCACCTGGTGACCAGCATCCTCTGACGAGTGGATGCAAAGGCCGCTGAGCAACAACCAGCTCCTGTCCAGCGGCAGCGATGGTCGCCTTCCCTAGACCAAGAGACACCAGGACTGAGTCATGAAGTTCTGGGAAGAGAGCGGTACACACAGGACCCGGCACTCTCAACTAGAGGTACCTCTCTGAAGTCCTAGTGCTTTCGGGAAGTTAGCTCGGAGCTTTATTTCGCTAACACCAGATTCTACATGGTTAGGTGAACTGGCCCAGCACAGGGAGAGCAATTCTCTCCAGGGGGACTTCATGAAAATGGAAACAGGGTTCCCATTGTCATCAATAGTGTGTGGCCTGAGGACACTAGATCAACCTTGATTCCATCCCCTCCCTCCTCAGTGAGGGATCCAGGCACCTCAGTCACTCAGGGCGTCCTGCTGGTCCCCTAGACATCCATTCCTCTAAGGGCTTTCTCCATAGTCCCTCTGTGGGAGCCTGCTCCCATCTCTACTGGCTCTTGCTCTAACTGCTCTGGGGGGCTGGCAGCTGACTCCTAGGGACTGTGTGTTCCCAGTGTACCTGTCAGGTATGGGCATTCTTTTCTGCTATGACAGTGAGGACAGGTGTGAGCTCCTCTTCACCAGGAGGTCCCTCCCACCAGAGGAATTGAACATGAATCCTTTGTTCTTTGTTTAGCAGCGTTAGGACATGTCCATGTGATGGCAGCAGGCTGTCTCTCTCTCTCTCTCTCTCTCTCTCTCTCTCTCTCTCTCTCTCACACACACACACACACACACACACACACACACACACACACCATGATTACTCAAGAACATGACTGTTCAATCTTTTCAAGCTCAATGCCTGTGGGTTAATCACAGCTGCACAACCTCTGAGACCAATGACACACTCACGCTGGCCTAGCATGGGCAGGGAGGATGCTGGGGCCTCATGGCTTAGGCCTGCGCATCGCACATGCCTGTGATGAGGGACAGCGGCTGAACAGGACGGCACTGTTTGTGCGGGGAAGAGGTCTGATACAGAAACAGGATACTTTCAAGCAAATTCAAGAGTCTGAAGACAGATGTGTGTTTCCACATTTTGAAGCGACCAGTATTGTGTATCTGTCATCGTCGCCCCATGGCTATGCAAAGGAAACAACCTGTGCAGATGGGTCAGCCTCTGAGCACTCGGACAGTAACGCGCCGTCTCGTCTGAAAGCACACTTGCTGGAGTGTGAGATACGGTCACAGCGTCTCGGCCCCAGACCGTGGTTGAATGTAGTTTTTCGTGCGCCCATACCTGCCCATCATATAGGCTGCTTCACCGCATCGTTCTGGTCTAGGCTCACATACTTACTTTGAGAAGAAAGGACTATGTTCTGGAGATGAGTGTTCAAATGTGGGCTGTATTCGCGTTCCAGGACAAGGAAGATAGCAAGCTGCCTTGGGCTGCCAGGAGGCAGAGACAGCGAGGGAGACATTTCCAGAGCCTGGGCTGTGATTCCCGGCGGGGCCAGCAGGCAGGGTGCGAGGCAGTGGGCCGTTGGGACAGCTCCAGTGGCCCTGGGTGACTGGGGAGGGACTGTGGCCTGGGAGTGCGGGAGTCACAGGGGGTGAGGTGGGTGCAGGCCCAGGTCAGTAAGTCTCACTCCAGGTGAGTCCTGAACAAAATCTTGGGAAGGGCAGATGCCAGGGTCAGCAAGACCAGATATCAGAGCATCAAAGTCAAAGGCAAGTTTAATATAGTACAATCCTGAAAATATAGGACAATCCTGAAAAGGACTGCATCACATCAGCGCCTTGGGGAACTGTTGTGAGAAGAAATAAGAAAATGAAGCTTCAGCAGAAGACGACACAGGAGGGAGGGAGACTTGGGAGAAGGAAACAGAAAAGAATAATTCAGGACAATGAAACCGGTTACACAGAGGACAGCTCCGACTCTTGGATGCTGTTCATCCAGGTCTGGAACGAGGGTCAAGACATCAGAAGACACAAATATCAAATCCTGCAGAATGAAGCATTACCTTTTCCATAACTATTCCATAAAAGTAATACAGAAATAAAGGTGGAAATAAACAGGAAATGTAGGTCATGAGTAAAAGACAATGACCAAGTATCCTCTGTTCAAATACAGATAAACGAAATGATGCTTTTTGAAAGTTTTATTTCTGAAAGGCAGGGAAACACTTTCCGTGAATTACCACAGGTCCCTTGGTTGAGCATCCAGAGCCCGGGAAGAGCTGCTGGGGTGTGTGGGCCCTGCCGTCACCGAGCCAGCCTCACGCATCTCCTCATTCACTGCAGGACCCCCTTCTGGGTGAAGAAGGGGGCCTGGGAAACATTTGGGGTGACAGATGTCATGTTCTCCATAGTGGTGTGAGTTTCAGCGTGTATGTGCCAGATGCATCTGTTCCAAGTTATAAATACACAGAATTAACTGCACCAATTGTGCCTCAATAATGCTGGAAGGAAGGAAGCTAACAGAAAACAAACACGTGTTCTCCTAGTTATGCCCAAAAGATATTAAAAATATTTCCTATTAAGACTGGAAGGTAGGTGTTTCCACAGAGTAGTTGTTAGGTCAAGCCCCCTCCAAAGGAGCATGGTTCACATAATTCCCTAAGATCCAGGTTTGCATTCTTGGTCTGGTGGAAAACAACCAATGTGAAAACACACAAAAAAATTAAAAAATGTTGTTTAAAAAAACCCAAAGATTTGAAGGTAGACAGACATTCTAAAAAGAGCGCAGAGGAAGACATGCTAAATGTTAACGGCCAGAGGGTTGGGGGTGGGCAGCCCTATTTGTTTTGAAACCACGTTGCTTGGGGGAGCACATTTTTGTCTGGGGCACAGAAGGCCATGTTACTCACTGACAATGGTCACTCTCTAGGGAAGCTGAAGGAACACTCCTGAGAGCTATCTCAGAACCCTCTCCATTCTCCTCTAGTTCTTCTGATTGAGATAACATTGAGGGAGATATTGGTCAAAGGGTGCCAACTTTCACTTAGAAAATAAATCAGTTCTTAGCTCAGTGACTAGAGATCCTGCTATGCTCGCTTGAAATGTATTAGCAGTGGATATCAAAGGTTCTCTAATTTTTTAATCAGGAACTGAGTGTGATCCTTGAAAGGGCCGAGTCTCCGAATGCTGAGTGGATTTGTAGGTCTGACGCCACTGTGTGGTGATACAGAGAACTGCAAGTGCGTGGCGCCATCATGTGCTGACGATGCAGAACTGCAAGTCTGCATCTGTCTTGCAGAACAGGACCTAGATGATAAAGGGGAGTAGAGGTCTTCTTAACAAGCTTAGGTCATTTCTTTTTTTATTTTTTCAGAAAAGGTATAGGCAGGAATGAAGCCAAGAAGAGGCAGACAGGAAGAGAGAGGAGGAAGAAACGCCTTATTTATTCCACGTAGCTGTACATCCTGGTTGTTGCTGCCAGTCCCGGGACATGAACCCAGGACCTTGGGATGCACATGCGCCCAACCCCTACTCCACCAGGGCACAACCTTAGTTCACGTCTTAATCAATTATATGAAGTGAAGTGATTAATTTAATATTCCTAAGAATCACCTGAGAATTGTATTCAAATGACACTGACAAGGATGGACTCCAGGTAGTGAGGAGACAAGAAACTGTCTCCTACAGGGTGGTGTGACAGATCCTGCACTATGACTAAAGAATAACAAAATATTAAATTCTCTCTCACACATACATCCCTCACTTTTCCGAACACAATGAGACTCACTGGTCCAACTGGAGACATCCCATCTTGCTAAGTGTGGAGACATATTCTTGCTGGAACAAACAGGGTTGGGAGACAGAGCAGCTCTCCGGAAATGAATGGAATCCAGCTGCAAGGGATTTTGCTTTCTTGATATGTCTCAATATGTAAGTCATGGAATTACCTATATATAACTTAACTATTTGAAATTGCTTTTCAGGTATGTATAGAATTTCTAAATTCTACCATTAACTAGCTAGCTAGGTGACAGGACAAGGACAATGTGTCTAGATTCCTTGCAGTCATAAAAACAGGGATGCACACACAGCTCGGGTAATGTTCGTGAAAGATAGTCCACATGTATGGGGAGAATATGGAGCATGTAGTCACTGCTAAATGCAGTGCCAAGAAATGCAGACTCCCGCAAAGCCCACCACTGCCATGGGGCAAAGTCCATTTAAAATGCCCCTCATATGAATGGGGAAACTGCATAGAGGGGGAACATATACACATGGGTTTATTTTAATATGTGAAATTAAAGTTACTGCAATAAGCAAAAGTAAAAATAGAATGTTTCTCATAGATGAATTGGCATTTCCCCTCTGAATATAAACAACTTTCCATCCTGCTCTTGGTCCAACAAAGTAGTCCCTCTGGAACAGGATCTCTGCCTTCAAGAAGAAACAAGAAGGAATCTGAACACAGACCAAGTGGAGGGACTGGAGGAGGGTGTTGTGGCTGACGTTTGCAGCTCTTCATGATGACCGCACAGTGGCGCAAGGCAGTTGCAATTGTCATCACCATGCAATGTCAGTAGACGCTGAAGTTCTTTCTATTACCACATGGTGGCGCCAGGCCTGCTCATTGACTTAGGACCCAAAGGCTCAGTCTTGAAACCCGCTGAAGCTCTGATAAAATTAGAGAAACTTTAACATCCACCGTTAACACATTTCAAGTGCGTATCACAGGGTTGCTAGCCACAGGGAGTGCGAAGGAGACTCCACAGACCATTTCCCAAATCGCCAAGGGACCTTTAAGTGACTTTTAAAATAGCTTTCCTGAAATATAACTCAGACACTATTAAATCGTGGACCCCATCAGGACTTCTTCCAACAAGTCCAGAGGCTCGGGGTGGAGGGACCCCGGGGCCGGGACAGTCAGGAAATGTCCTCTTCAGAGAAACTCAAGCCGGTCCCGGGTCCAGAGGTGCCGAGTCAGGAGTCTGAGATCCAGGGTCTGGGTGTGCCGAGTCCAGGGTGCAGGGTCCAGGCCACCGTCCGTGGGTGCTTGGTCTGAGCACAGGGTCCAAGGGCGTGGGGTCTGTGGAGGAGGGGCTGTGTGTCCTCACGGCCAACCTCCCTGTGTGCTAACCGGGAAGGGCCCCGAGGGGCCCTCAGTGTTGATGTGGCCTTCTCTGACACTCACCCCACCACATCCTGCCGGTCACTGCTGCCTCAGAGGCCCTGGCCCTCCGATGTCAGCCAGCGGCCCTGCACTGGCTCCTTCTCCCTCTCTTTCTCAGTCTCCTCCTCCCCCTTCACCCCTCGTCCCCCTCCCCTATACTGTCTATCCCCTTCCATCCCTTCTCCAGTCTCTGGTCAAGGTCCAGCACCATCCCTGGAGACAGATGGAGGCTCCCTGGTCACAGTGGGTCCCACAGTGGACACAGCCACCAGCAGAGGCAGGAAGTCACAGCTCACAGCTACAGGCCCACATCTCCAGGGAAGGCCCAGCCTGCTGCCTGCAAGGACCCGAGGCCCATTTCTAACAGAACTGAGGGCAGTCCTGCCAAGTGTGTCTTCTTCATTGTGAGAGCAGAGCAGAGACAGCAGAGAATATTCTAGAAAAAGATGCTGTCTGCTGTGTCAGTGTCTCTCCACAATGCCTCTGCCTCCTTCTGTCCCTGTCTCTGTTTCTCTGTCCTCTCAGTCCCTGGCTCTGTCCTGTCTGTCTGTGCTTCCCCCAGCCCCTCAGTGCTCCCCTCCTTGGCTCTCCTTGGAACACAAGAGTGACCCTCTGGCCAGCAGGCTGCCCGCTGCAGGGATTCTGCCTCAGACAAAGCAGCACGGAGAGGGTTTGTCTACAATTCCAAATGCATAGGATTAGAAAGTCTGCAGCTGGTCCCCAAGATGGGTCTTCCTGAGAGTCAGTCTGGCCCTTCATGTGTCCCCAACTCTGAGCAGGAGCCACCCGTACATGTCCACGACTTACTCGCCTGACCTTAGACCAGCAGGTGATTCGTTTTGGTCCCCTGTATTAAAAAGAAATCTGGGGAAAAGTTTGAGAAAGTTTCTGACCCCTACACTGAGGTAGAATCTTGCTGCCAAGAAACAGTCAGTAGCCAAGCAGCGTGGGCTCAGATCCTGTCACTAGGGACAAAGAGAGGCAGGGGTCAAGTGAGGCCACCACAGAGCAGGGATGTCCATCCACCGCCTCGGAGGTCCTCCTTTCTTCCTGGGCCGGGTGCTGGTCCCCTCAGCTGTGCTGGTTCAGGACCCCTCAAATTCTCTGCTGTGTTTTGTTCTGATCTAATTTTCTGTTAATTCATGGTATAAACTGCAACCAGGAAATCCACCCAAGAAGGCTGGGGGATGGGGGAAACAGCTCTGAGTGGTTAGAGAAACAGAAACTAAAAGAAGCTGAGTCCCTCTTTTCAAAAGCTTTTTTTTTTTTTTTTTTTTTTTGCTGGCAGGTGATCAGAAGCATTTCAGGATTTCAGGGAGTAGTTTGGGGGAGCAGGCTGTAGAGGGCTGGGGAGCGCTTGGAGCGGGGACTGATGCCCAGGAACACTGTTTGGAGTACTGGAACAGGCCTGAGTGAGCAGCAGGCGTAAAGATATGTTGCTGCTCTCTCCTCCCTCCCTGTCACCTCTAGTTCTCTGTGCCTTCCTATGCACACTGTCCCCACTTCAGTGTGTTACCCCCAGTCTGCCCTTCCCATAGGCCAGGGCAGCTCAGGTTGGGAGGGGGCGTCTGGAGGGAACCTGGGCCCTGTGCACACCAGGACCAGGTACAGGAAGGGGCACACTGGTTCTCCAAGTGCCAGGAAGGGGGAGTGGTCAGGGAAGGGATGTGGACCTGTGGGAAGGAGGCATGCAGAGTGACACCTGACACAGTGGTCAGAACGTGAGACCTCAGAACTGGCCTGAGATCAATGGCTCATTCTAGAAAATGTTTTTATGAGGAATATTCAAATAACCAGTCATGGGTGGTGGTCACAGCTGGGATGGGGGCCTTTCAAATGGAGCTGGAGGGGCACTGCAGCAAAGTCCATGTCCCTGCAAACTCAAGGCCAGGGACCCCAATATCTGGGGTTGGGGACTTTGTCCTCAAGCACTCCTGGGTCCACAGACACCAGTCAGGTGGGCTTCTGAGAGAGGAGGGGTCCCAACGTGGGAGGCCAGGTGGAAGGCTGGGATTTCTGACCCTAGGACAACAGCCCTGCTCCCCACGCTCGCTGGCCCTGGCCCGTCACCCAGCGAGGTGTCCGGAAATGGGTGCAACACAGCTCACATGCGCATATACACTTGGTCTGTGGCTTCCGTCAGAACTCCAGGCAGTTTGCACCTGAACAGGAGAAAAGGCTGCCTGTGCAGTGGGCTGGAAGAGCGACTGCTATATTGTCCCCAATATTCCAAGGGGTTTGCCTTTAAATTTGGCTGGAAACACTAAGGTTGTGCAGTGAGGAAGGGGTGATATGCAGACCTAGTATTGCCAACAAATACAGTGTATTAAAGACGGTCCTCACGCAACTACGACAGAGACAAGCAAATGGGGAGACACAGGGCCAGGAGCCCCAGGAATCGCCCACTGATAGCTTACAAACCTCTTTTCGTGGGGTGACCTTACTAACCCAGGCACAGCGGCCTCATCCCCAGGTCCGCAGCCGGTACAAAATTTGCTCTCCAAATCAGGCTTCTTGGTGACCAGGACCCCACCGCTGGCAACTTTGTATGAGAGACCCCTAGGCCTGGGGCTTCTGCTGAGCGCCAGGAACCTGCCTTCCAGCCCTTCCAGTTCCGAGGTCACCAGGCTCAGGCCATCATGGTCGCCCACGCTGGTCACCAACTCGCTCTCACCCTCCCCACCCCAGTGCAGACCTGGTACAGAGTCTGGGGTCAGGGTGTCTAGGAAAAGCCAGGAACCCTCTAGAGCCGGGCTCTGTCCACCTGGAGCCCGCCCACGTCAGGCGCTCCGCCCACCCTGGTGTTCTCCCACCTGGCACACGTCTTTCCCGGGAGTTGCACCTTCCAGGGCTGCAGCTGCTCTCCGCCCAGCGGCGGGGTCCGCCACCTCTCCCGGGTCCCGCCCGCCGCGGGCCCGAGCCGCCCCGGTCGCCCATTGGCGCGCGGGCCGAGCAGGCGGGCCAGCGGGCGGGGCGGCGGTTCCGGGCGCGGCCGCGCGGGGAGGGCGGGGCGCACTGCCGGCGGAGTACCCGGCCGCGCGGTCACAGGCCTCTCAGCCATGGACGGCGACGACGCTTCCAGCCCGCGCAAGGTCTCCTTTCGAAAGTTCCTGGAGCACCTGTCCGGGGCCGGCAAAGCCATCGGCGTGCTGACCAGCGGCGGAGATGCCCAAGGTGAGTGCAGCCTCCCGGGCCGGCGGGCGAGGTGGCTGGAGGGTGGATGGGGAAGGCAGGCAGCGGGATGGGGAGCCGGGAGCAGGAGGCGGAGGACTGCGGGAGAAACCGGCTGGAGGTGGTGCCCGGGCTCAGCTGACGAGGGCGGGGAGCCCGGCGAGAGGCCCGGGGCATCCCCGGGCGCTTGGACGCGGGCAGCCTCGGACGGGGCGGCAGCCGGGCAGGGCCGAGGGACGCTGGGTGGGATCCGCGACCAGGAAGACACGGTCACGTTGATGTTGCTGTTCCGCCTCCACGTCTGTTACGTTAATTTTTTTGGTGGAGTCGAGCCCAGAGCTCCCTGGATCCTGCCTCATGGGAGTCGCAGGGCGCCCCCTGGTAGCTGGCTTCCCGCGCTACCGCCGCCCCCCACCCCCGCCGTCACGGAAAACGGCGGTTCCCGCGGCGCCACCTGCGCACTAGCCCGCCGCGCGGCGGGGGCGAGGCTCTGCAGTGCGCACCGGTGGGCGCGCGTGTCCGCGCGGATCGCCTCTGCCGCCTGCCACCGCCTAGCGTTTCTGCAGGCTGGGAGATTTAACAAGGGGTTTCCGCCACTCCACCCTCCTGTCCCCTTCCGGCTCTTGACAGACTGAACACTGAGCTGGGTCTCCGCGACTCCCCGCCAGCTTCCCCTGGCGCCAGACAGGAAGCGGGGACTCCCAGACGTCACCAGCACGCTGGACGCGGGCTCCCCACCAGTGTGGAGGCTGCCTTTTGGCAGACAGGCACCCAAGGCCTGGCACGAAGAGAATATTTAAATTTAAGACCGCGCCACGGTACCCCTCTGGGCGCTGATGGGATTCAGGGCTCAGCCCCAGAGGGTTCCGGCCCAGGTGAACCGCAGGAGCGGGCAAAGCCAATAGGCGCTTCCCAGGCAGATGCTTCCTCTGAGCCTGATAGCGTCCCCAGCTGGGTTTTCGTTTTATTTTCCCTTCTGCGCCTGCCACCCCGGTTGAAATGCCCGGATGCTTTATTTTCACCTGTTTGGAGGACACACAAGGTGGAGGGATGCTCGCTGGGTGTGCCCTGCGCCCTTGCCTTCTGCCCACCCGGTTCTTGACCTTCCTTTCGCCCTTGAGGGGGTTTGGGGCGGGGCCGGCAAGGGTGCGGTAGTTTAGGGCTCAGGGGCCAGCGCTCCGCCCACCACAAGCGCCTACGTGATACCCTGCCTGTCGCCATCCGAAGCCCTCGCCCTGGGCACCTGCGCACCTGCGCACCGCCTGCAGCGGACTGAGGGTGCGGGCCGGCGCGCTTATGTAGCTCATAGCGTCCATGAGCATGGGTTCCTGCGAGACTCTCCCGGATCTGTTGGGCTTTATTGAAAGTGGTGATACAGGCACCAGTCACAGCGCCGCGCTGAGCAGCTTGGTGTTGGGGGCGGGGTAGTGGGGGCAGTAATTAGGGCAATTCTGATTTGGTATTCTAGGAAGAAACCCGAAACCCGGGTATAAATATTCCAGTGATAGAAAATGTACAATAGGGCACAGACAGGACAAGGTAGCTGCTGGAGTGAAATAGATGACTTGACTGATGTTTTTGAAATGAATGAGCAATCAATCCATGGTGTGTCAGGTGGAGTCCAGGGCAGCTGAGATGGCTTCAAAGCACGTGGCTCAGGGATGTGAGCTAGTACAAATTAGGAAATATCTTGAGTGACTCTCTCTGAGCTTCCAAAGAGAAGTAAACGTTGGCACAGGAAGAGGAACTGCTGTTAGGAGCCAGAGGCTTCAAGGTCAGAATTTCAAGGTTATTTTAGCACTAAGATGCTCTGTTGAGACAAAAAATGATGGGTCATTCTCTAGAGACCTTGTCCAGCAGTTTGCTTAACTCCCTAGCAGTTGGCACAGAGACCATGGAATGGGGTGCAGTGGACAGAATCAGTTCTTTGTCCTTTAGTTCAGCTCTGCCCCTTGTGAGCAGTCATTTGTCACAGATATGGGTCTACACCTCTTGGCATCTGAGAAGTGGTGTCAGCTGTGTGGACGATGCGGTTGTCAGCTCCTGCTCTCCTTCATTCCCCCCCACCCCCCCAACAACTGTATTTGTTTTCTGCCTTCATACAAAGTGTGGTCTGTTTAGGCAAATTCTGGATTTAGTTGAGAGGATGCCTTTCTTTCTGGAAGGTCCCCCTGACATATGGTGCAAATTTCAGGTCTGGGCAGCTACCGGTTGGTAGACCCTGAGGGTGATGGCACCCCTTTGTCACTGCTTCATCTTGATTTGAAGTGACCTCCATACTGGGTTTCCCCGGAAATGGGAGACATTTGCTGGTAGCTAAAGATCAAGGAGAACATATTTAGGTCTTGACTTTAGGTTAGTATTCAGAGGGGCTGTGACATTTGGGCCAAGTTCCTTGCTGACCACGCTGCTGTCCGCCAGACGTACCTCCTCCACTGGGAGGCTTAGTCCCTTGGTTCCAGATGTGTATTTTCTTCATTTTGAAGGCAGAGAAAAGCACACAAAGGGATAAGTAACTCAGTGAAGGTTACCCTGTGTAGCAGTGGCAAGTTTCCACTAGATTCTCTGAACTCAGTCTCAACTACTTTCCAGCAGACTTCCTTCATCAGGGGCCTCTCTTCGTTCAAAGGGGAGCGAAGTCCAGCTTATTGAGAAAGACATGGAAAACACCTTTCCCTGCTGCTGTTAGGACGGCGCAGCCGCATAGCACTTAACCCCAAAGCGAAGTGCTTTATTTCCCAAAGGAATTCACAAAATATGATTATTTTTAAAAAGACCAAAACCTATTGATGTTCCTAACCACCCCCCCCACACACACACACCCCACCCAGCAAGTGTTTCCAAGACTGATTCATCTTTTCATTTTGTGGGTACCATCTGTTGTCCCGAGAAAAGCCTGCGCATTTAAAATGACTACTGCTTTAACCTGCGTTCCACGCAGCTGGATGGACAGACTTCCTAGGACTACATACCCACCACCCCTGAGCAGTATTGTGTCACACACTGAAAATGACACATGCCCTTACACTGTGCACTTCCAAAGACCAGGTGCAACTGAGAAGGGGAGAGACGGAGAGCAGCCTTAGGGCTGAGTGAGCTGGCACCATCTCCCTCTGGTAAAGTAAATGTTGTCCAGTATTCTTGTGTCTATGTGCTCTCCACAAATTGTAGGAAAGCTAACATTCAGTGACCATTTACTCCAGAGGGGGTCCTGATTCCTCTATGGAGTGACTCCCCCCATTTCACACTAGAGCAAAGGGGCTTTGAGATGCCCCAGATCAATAAGAGGTTGCGGGGGGCCTATGGGAGTGCAGACGGGGACACCGGTATCCTTTCTCCAGGGAATTCCTTGCGTCTAGCTCAGAATCTGCCCCTTACAAGCCAGGTGCCCGTGGAACCCCGGATCTCACTGAGGAAGCCCGGATCCCTTCTTTGCTTTTGTTTTGAATTTTTTTTTTATTGTAGTAATTAGTAAACACATTAAAATCATTTTCTACGTATAGCTTCCCCATTTCTTTGTCAAGTTTCAACACACCATGCCCGCCACCAAAT